>VZRO01000605.1:0-152062 GCA_013397915.1 Daphoenositta chrysoptera | reverse complement strand
GGACAGGCTGAGGGGGACAAGGGGGCACTCAGCGGGGACAGGCAGGTGAGGGGAAGGGGCAGCGGGGCGGAGGGCGGGGCTCTGCCCGGCCCCGCCCGCTCTCCCAGGCTGCTCCGCGCTGCAGCCGGGGGAGGTGGAGCCGCTTTATCGGGAGCCGAAGTGGAAATTTCCCCCTCAGTTGCCGGCTCCGCCGCGGAGGAAGCGCCAGCGCCCGCTCTCGCTGCCCCGTGTCGCGCCGCGTCCTGCCCGCCGTCATGTCCAACTACATCCACGTCCCGCCCGGCTCGCCGGAGGTGCCCAAGCTGGACATCACCGTCAGCGAGCGGGAGGGGCCCGGGTACCGCCAGGGCGCCCTGCAGCTGCTGCGCCGGCTGCGCCCGCACTGGAGACCCGAGGAGGTGACGCTGCAGGTACGGCGGGCCCCGCTCCCCGCGGGGGATGCGGCAGCTCGGGCGCTGGGAGGGGGGGGAAAAACAGGCAAGGAAGGGAGGAGGGCGAGCGGCCATTGTGCGGGGGAACTGCTGCCTGGCTTCCTCCCCCTCCCTCCTTCCCCCGCTCTCCGCCGCAGCCCCCTGCGCGGAGCCCCATTTGCCAGGCGGCCCGGCGGCGGGGCGGGGCGGCGCGGCAGCATCCCCGGCTCCCGCCTTCGCTCCTTCCTTCCCGGCGCTCCTCCTTCCCGCCGCCCGTGTCCCTCTTCCCGGGCCCTCCCCGCCGGGGCTCGGCTGCCCGCGTTGGCGGCAGGGAGAGCTCCAGGGCCGGGGGCGAGGGAGGGAGGAAGAGGTGCTCCTGAGGGTCACCCTGGCCGTGTCCGGGCTGGGTGGGGCGTGTTTGTACACCGGGGGCAGAGCAGGGGACAGGCCGCCGGAGGAGGGGCCGCCGCGGTCGCTGCTGCCGGTCAGCGGCGCGCCCACGGGCGGTGAAGCCCTTATCGGGTGCTATATCAAAAATATAATAAATGCCTGTCTTGTATTCGCAGCCGGGCTGGGGTTTAGGGTGGTGGTGTCGCACACCCCCGCCCCGCTCACGCCCTTGCTGGCTGCTCTTGGCAGAAGTACCGCTGCTCTCTCTGGTGCTCTCTAGGTGAGCAGTCATTCGTATTTATGACGAGTCATCTGCTGGAGGATTGGCTGCTTTTGTGCTTCTAGAATATACTTAACATGGCCCCCTGGACTTAAAAAGTCTTTAGCTAATTTGCCTGGCTAAAATAGCAGTTCAGCCTGCGGTTAGTTGAGCATTTTATTATATGCTCGACTGTGTTATTCAGCAGTTGCTATTACGTGGAGGTGTCTTATTTCAATGAAGTTCCTCTTCAGAGAGCTGCTGAACTAATTTGTATCGGAAAGCTGAGCACATTGAGGTAATGGCACGTAATTCGACAGAAATTTTCTTAAGTGTCTTGAAAGGAAAATGAAACTTGACACATGCCAGTCCACGTAGCATGAAAATAAAGCAAACGAGCTTTTTCTAAATAATCTGTTTCAGGCAGTGGCCATAAGTTATGCACAGTCCCAACATCTCGAGGTGCAATAAAAATAGCTGTACAACGTGTAAAAACAAGGTTGTTAGAGTTCATAGAATATCTTGAGTTGGATGGAGTCCATAAGCATTATCCAACTCCCTGCTCCTTGCAGAGCTAGATGAAGTTATACATGGGTTTTTTTTTTTTTTNNTTTTTTTTTTTTTTTTGGTTCTCCAATGAGTGCAGTTCTCAGCAAAATGTTTTTCTTTCTTTCATTCAGGAATGTTGAAAAATGGAACCAAAACATTTTCCTTTTAAGGAGGGATGACTCTTAACTTTTGGGTAAAGTTCTAGTAGGTTTAAGAAAAAAAAAAGTTGCTTCCTTCTGCCTTTGCAAGAAGCAATTAACAGAATAAAGCTCACCGGTACATTGGTGTGGAACAGGGATTCTTTTACTGATCATGCAGAAGTGAAGTAGGAGATTACTGTCTGTGGTTAGAGCGTTCTGTCTAAAAAATGTCTTGAGTTTAGTTTTAACCAAGTTACTTTAAGAACACAACTTTTCAGCTTGGTGTTTTCCTTTTGAACGGTGGGAGAACATTCTATTCACAAAGCCCTTCAATGGCCTTTTATTTTTAACTCTTTAGCCTGTGTTGAAGCTGCTGTGAGTGTGTAACAACCAGGAATGCCTGTGGTTTGAAACAGGTTCCAGCAGCAGTGATGGCAACACAACCCATTACAGATTGGTGTTGCACATGCAGCAAATACAGAAAGGCGTTGAAGTGAAAGGTGGCTCTTTTTGTGAAGGTGATGGAGTGAACAGGAGGATGCCCTGGAGTCCCCCCTTTAGAGGGCCGTGTGTTCAGGAGGGACATGAGGATGGGGCTCCTCTATTGCATGGAAAATGTGCCTGACTACTCTGAGCCAGCAAAGAACAGTGATAGGTTCAATGACTGCTGCTTCCTCTGGTGAACTCTGCCGTTAGCTACCTTTGCTCTTGGTAATTCTTGGGTCAGAACAGTTAGTAAGAAGTTGAAGAGTCCAGAGTTTGATTTGAAAAAGTTAATTAACTTCTCTTGCAAAAATTTACTGTTGTGTGTTAATTTGTTTAGTTAGCTAAACGATTTTGAAACTGTAGTTAGTATATGTTAATGCTTAATCCTCACTTTCCCTAAGATTTGTAAGTACCTAAAATCAGGGATATATTTTAACATTAAAAAAAATTTTTTTTTACACCATAGCGTAAAACACAAATGTAGGACAGAAGATGAAAATAATTCAAATCTTCAGAGCTTAAATTATTCTTTTATTGCATTATTTATCAGAAAGTCTATAACATCAGAAGCATTGCCCATTATTTTTTGAAATGGAAGCAGCTATACTGTAATGTATCTCCTTTATATCAAGCTATATGTGAATTTTATCCCTACAGGGCAGTACAAATATTCAAGTTACTCTACATTGCTAGGGAGAAAAAGAATTTTTCTGTCTAAACACTCATCTTCATGTAGGTACATTGTGCAGTTGTCAACTGAAAATGTCCTAGAACTGTATGGAATTGGTGCTTGATTTTCTAACTCCTGAATTTTTGAGGTTTGCTTTCTCTGCTTTTTTTTCAAAAGTGGTAGTCACTTTTGATTCTGGAATGGCTGTTTTTTAGTAATAGAAATATTGATTAGTTCAGATTGGAAGGAATCTTTAGAGGCCTCTCTCCCAACCTCCTGCTGAAATACTCACTGCTTACTAAATTCAGAAGTTAGCTGTAGTGAACATGAGAAACAGGTTTTTAAAATTTCAATTAAAAATGCTCTACTAAATCAAAACAGGGCCTCTGAGTTTTGTAAGCCACTTGAATTTTGACAGTGGGTATTCCAATTTTTATATTCTGCATGATTCTTAATGAAATATAAAAACTTAATATTTTTAACTCTTTACTCTTTTTAAGAGTTTTTATTACCCTTCCTAATGTAAAAATATACTCACAGATTGGATTTTGTTGCCCACTTTATGAATTCCTTATTTTTTCTCTTTTATGGAGATTGAAGGAAGATCAGTATTTGCTTACAGTATGGGAAAATTAGTTACCACTTCAGTAGTGCCCATTCAGGATTCTTTTATCCCATGACTGTCTACCTCTTGAAAGTCTGGTAGCAAAGGATTCAGTAGGATAATACACAATTTCTTCTCTGCAGTGTAATACTATAGTGCAGGAAAAACCATCAGTATTTGTTACCATTCTGAAGTAATAGCTAATATTGAGAATAAAGGCTGCCTGTTTTTATTGGTGAAAAGACTTAATATTAATGATGTTATTTTATACCATTATTTGGGTAGACCAGAAAGATGTATATGGGAAAAAAATTGCTGAAGAATCATTCAAAGATCTAAAATCATTAAAGTGTTAGGCTGGCAAACAGTGCTCCTGCCCTGGATGAAACCTGAGGAGAGGTGGAAAGAATCTGTTTTGGAAAGGGGATCAAATTTTTCATAAAGATAACCCATAACCCCCCCTGCAAATCCTGCAAGCAGCTATCATCTCCAAATAAGTTGGATTAGTTTGCTTTTTTAATTCTCTGAAATTATTGGGCCTTGCTTGTTTTCTGGTACTGTGGTTTTTGTTTTTTTTAGTTTTTTTTTTCCTGATATTTACTTGTCTTTGCACTTACCAACACTTTGCATGATTTTACTACTGCAGCACTATAATTTGCAAAGATTTGTTCTTGCAGCTATGAAATGTGAACATGGGATGGACCCATGCTTATAAAAAATTGTACTTTCGCCAGTGAAACAACCACTCACCTATTTTTATGTTTACCAGATTAGCTTTTGTCCTTGTTTCTTTTCTTTTTCATCCTGACTTGCACTCAATAGCTTTTCTTCAGGCAGTATTTTCTGGCTGCTGAACTAATTTATTTGCTTGTGTTGATCTTGATATTATTTTTATAACAAACTATTATTTGGTTCAGAGTTCTGAACTGGAATATTTTGTAGTTTATTTAAACAGACTGAGCGTGGGCTTAAAAGCATTAAAACAATTGAAAATGTTCTTCTCTGGGAAACAAAGTAAACTAACTTTATTTTGTATCTCAGTGCTGTTACATTTTTCAAGTGAGATGTTTATTGCTCAGCTGATTTTGGCACATCACCCACTTCAGCAGTTGGGAAAGCTGTTGCCATGAAAAGAGGAAAGACTGAATTCACAGAGAAGTGCTGATACCTCCAAACGGAGAAGTGATGAGTGATGGAAAGAATAAGAAAAATTAGAGTTGCAGAATGGGCTGCATTACTGATGTGTTGTGGAAAACTGTAATTTGAAGTGTGCCTTGAACGTAATGTCACAATAAGTGGGAAATGCCAGCAGCAATTGGATATCCTTGGAGGCTGAGTTGGTTTCTCCAGTCTTCTGATGAAGCTTGATAATCTCAATCCCCTGTTTTTAAAGGTTTTTGAGGTGTCTGTGTGGGGCATTTTATGTAAGTGATATGCCATATGTGCCTGATGTAATTCAGCTGTGCATTATAGAGGTGTATTTATTGATGACTGGGGCTCTAACAGAGAATCGATATTTGTTTAGGCACAGCTTAAATGAATGAATCTATGTAAAGGCATAAAATTTATGCTACAGGTTTGTAACATTGGAAAGGAAGAATCCAAGACAGTTTAGTTCCTGTCCCTCCCCCTGCCTCCTGTCATTACATGCCAAAATATTCCAGGGGGAGGAACAGCAAATTAATTCTTTGATTTAGAATAAAGTCTTAGGCTCCTTTCCTATTAGCTTTTTTCGGTTTTAAAATCTGTATCTGTTTTAATCAGTATCACAAAATTTGTAAAGCAAACTCATCACTTTGAAAGTGTTAACTAGTTACCTGGTGTTGACTGTTTTCAAAAATATTCTTCAGAAACAAGGTGAAAAATAAGTAACTTTTTTTTTCTTTTTCCTGGCATTAAAAAAAACCCCAACTTTTTCATCTTGACACACATTTCGATCAGAACCAGCCCTCAACCAAAAAATGCCCAAAACAAAACCCACACACATCTTGCAGCTGAAGTGTTGATGGTTTAGTAGCCCAAAAAAATACACGTGAAAGTGTTACCAGCACTATAAGCACTGCTTTCTCCACACTGCTGTCATGCAGAGTTACCCAGGAGTTCAGCAGAAACTGCCAGTTCAGTGCTGTAAACTCTGGTGCTGTAAACTTGCTTGCTTCCTGCTTGTCTTGGTATTTTTAACACCAAATGATCTTGTTCCTGATCATCTGACCACCTAAATCAGGCAGACAGTGGCTTTCTCCTGCTGAGAGTAATGAACTAGAGGATATGGCTCCAGAGCCTGGAGACCTTTGAATGACGTTTCTTGTAAGCCCTGCTGAGCATATGAGAATTTAGCCAAGGCATTTTCCAGTAGTTGTACTTTGTCCTTTTATGAACAGCTACAGAAAGAGAGCTACAATAGCTGCAGAGAGAGAAAAAACTAGCCTCGTTTCAAGAAACTAAGTTATTGAGCTGTATACCTGTGGATGTGTCTGTGTAGACAATACTTTTCCAGAAAAAGATCAACTTAAATTTACAATACAAACTTAAAGTTTTGTGAGCATTAAAGAAGCGTGTTATTAAAGTCTCTTGGTTTCTGGAGATCTCAAAGTCAGTCTGGGGTTCAGCAGTAGAATCTGGGGAATCCCTGCTTATTTATGCTGCAGCTTCACATCACTGTTCCGTTTTTATGGCACTGCAGTACTGTTTCCTGCATTCTCTGCCTATGGATGTAATAGCTCAGTCTAGGAGGGAAAAATCTGCTTGGTTTTACAGCTCTTCTGAGTCATAAGTACTTTCTACTTTGCCCCATGACGTTTTTATTTCTGTCTATTCATTCTTGTTACATGTGATTGCAGTTTTGTTCTCATTCTTCTCATTCTTTTGAACACCTGGAACAAAGGGATTAGATAGAAGCTTTTCATGGAACACCTGCTTATTAGATGGGAACATAAGCATCACATGCGCTTTCCAGGAATCTAATAACGTAATAACAGTGCTTTTAGGGTAAACTGTCTCAAAGATGCTTCATGTCTTGGTTGAATTTGCTTTTCCTGGGCTCTCTTGCCCTGTTTGTACCGTTTCCTGCTCTCTGAGACTTGAGTAGCTTAAACTTATTTGTAGCTTTCTCACCTTTAGCCTGCATTTCAGTAAACAATTTCTTTTTTCTAGAAAGCCTTGGATTCAAGCTAGATCTGATTGTGGGCAGTATAAATATAATTTCCAGATATGTTCTAGACTTTAGTTTTACCTTTGTATCACCTCATCTGAAAGTATGCATTAAACTGTGGTAAGCGCAGATCACAGTAATTAATTTTTTTGTGGATTACAGGAGTGTCAGAATCTTGCTGCTGGAGTTTTTTTTCCTGTGTTGCATTGTGTTCTTAACTTCTGTTGTCTCTGTGGGTTTTTTTTTAATTTGTTCCCAGAATTTTCTAGTTTCATTGCAGTCTGTAGATTCTTCCATCTTCTTCCACGTGGCTATGATGGTTTACTGATTATCTTATCCACATCATCAGAGTCTGTTCTCTGCTTATGATGCCCAACTGATGCTTTTGCTATAGAACTCCTGTTTTGCTCTGCTTCATTTCAGGTTATGTTTTGGGCAAGGCCTTCTAAGCTGATTCTTTAAATGCTAGAGTAAAGGCATTCTGAATAAAAGAATAAAGTAACTATTATGTTCTTTTACTGCTGGTAGTAAACAGTAGATGTTTTCTTATGATAGAATATGGAAATTGTCTATTTTGAATAATGTCGTTAGAAAAGTAAGTGAACCCTTCTGCCTTTTTAAGAAGCAATAGCTAAAATGCTCTGGGGTGCAAATAATTATTTGTAGCAGCATGTTACAAATAGATGCTAATAAGTAGAGTTCCTAAATTAACAGTTGAGGGAGTCCAATTTCCTTCTTGCAGATTTCTTTTTATTAGTGCTAATGAGACTTGTTTTAAGGGGATAATAGGCCTGTGACAGAAGGTGTACTGTGCCCAGCCATTTCTGTTCAACAGCATAACAACTGAGATTCAGACTGTTGCTTTGCATCAGCACTGTTAACAGCTGGGGGTTTTTTGTGTGGGTTTCTTTTTGGGGTATTACTATTTCTGATGACCTTAGAGCTGTGTCTTTTTCATAGCACATTTTTTTTCTTTAAACTACATTTTGGAAGTTTTTATCTAAGCATGGCAGACAAGATGCTTTTTAACTTGAACAGCTCAACATGAATCACTTCTGCAAAGTGCTCTTCATGCTTTTTTAACTAATTAATTCTGGGTTTATGTTAAAAGTTATAAGAATCAGTACTTGTATGTTGATTTGCCATCTTTAAGTGCTTGTGTCCTGTTCTTGGCTCCCCAGTAGAAGGAAGACACATGCTCATTGGAGAAATTCAAGCAAAGGTTCATGAAGATGACAGAGGGACCTGGAGAATCTTTCATATAAAGAGGGGCTGGGTTTATTTGGCCTGGAAAAAAGGAGGCTTGCTGGGATTTTAGCTGTATAAATACCTGGTGGGGGGGAATTGAAGGGGCATCCAGACTCCTCTCAGTGCCCAGTGACAGACAAGGCACTGGGCACAAAATAAAACTTGTGAAGTTTCATCTCAACAAAAGAAAACACTTTTTTACCATGAGGGTGGTCAAACACTGGAACATGCTGCCAGACAGGTTACAAAGTCTCCAGAATTCCTGGAGATTTCTCTGGGCACAGTTCTGGGCAGGTGTCTCTAGCTGGCCCTGGTTGAGCAGGGAGGATTAACTAGATGACCACAGGAGGTCCCCTTCCTCATCTAGAATAGTTCTGTGACCATACCCTTATGACTGGGAAGAGTATGAATGGATATTTATAGTACAAAGGTGTAATTTGTGATTTACAAGCATTTTGAAATGCATTTGAGTACTGCCTGTTCAAATCAGTGAAACACTGCTCAAGCCCAGTATCTATGGTGCTAAATGGAACAGTTTTCCTAGTTGCAGTGCTTAACATTGTAACAGTTAGTATGGAGTCTGTTTAAGATTCTTCATTATTCATCTTGAGTTATTAAATTAATAGCTAATAATAAGATGTCCCCATAAATTGTAAAGTCTTAATTATGAGTCAGTCAAAGAGGCTTTGTAAGCAGCTTTATTTGAATTTATGGTTGCCCTGTCTAGATGAAACTTATATAATTTGCTATACCTACTTCTGCAAGATTGAGTGTAACTGTTCAAGAAAATAGAGTACCTTTGTATCTTCTGCGTCTTTCCTCAGGAGCTTGAGCTATTTCTTCTAATTTGTGATGACAACTAAAACTTTCCCACTTGTTTTCTGCCTTTATTGATGAATCTGTTGACCTCATCAAATGAGGGGTGTTGGGGAAAGCAAAGCATATGAGCTAAAACACATCTACTGTAAAAGTCTTGTGTTTTTCTAAACAGGGAGACTTGACCCAACTTCAGAATTTTTTTTTTCTTTATTAATTAAAAGAATTTGCTCTTAATTCTCAACTTGTCTAAACCCCTGAGATTTGGAAATAATCTATCACTTGTGTTTGAGTGATACAACTTTTCAAAATAAAGGCTATAGCTTGAAGGGGGTGGGGGAATAGAAGTCAAACTTTCTGAATTGTGTTTTATTGTTTTAAAAAAACAAACCAAAAAAACCCTTAACATCACCCCCCTGGCAATCTGTAACAAAACCCTACCCAAACTGGCCAAGGTTCTAAAGAATTATGATGCCTGTAGATATGTTGCCTGTTCTTGGCATGTGTTTTTAACAAAAGTACTTCTTCATTAAATATTATGGCTCAGAATTAGGTCTGACACACAACAGATCACTGTATTTGTCAGTATTTTTGTTCTGGGCCTGACTTAGGGCTTGAGGGAGAAGTCATATCAGAGGGTGCATGACTGGACATGAGTAAATAAGGAATTCAAACTGTTGTCATTGAACACTTAGTATTCTGATCCTGATAAATAGGTTTCTTTTCTTTTTCAGCTGGCTTTTTGACCTCATTGCTATTAAGAATTAAAACATGTTTGTGTTATCCAACTTGAAGCTACTTTTTGCTGCTTGCTTGTTTTACTGTGAGGGTGTTTTGTAGAAGGACTTACTCTTTTTGAATTAAGAATTAGGATTTTGAGGGCAACAGAGTGGAAAAAGAGACATGACTGTAAATACTAAAAAAAAAATTATATTCAAGTACTTTCTCCATGATATTCTCCTGTCTTAAAGATTTCTTAATGCTCAATCTAGTAAACATTTATGTTTCGGGAACTAAAGGATAACGCAGCATTCTCTTCCTGATGGTTGAAGCTGCAGAGTTGAGTTGCTTATGCATTATTTTTGCTTTTCAGCTGTTCACCGATGGAATCACCAATAAATTAATTGGCTGCTACGTGGGTGACACGACAGATGATGTCGTTCTCGTTCGGATCTACGGGAACAAGACGGAGCTGCTGGTGGATCGGGACGAGGAGGTGAAGAGTTTCCGAGTGCTGCAGGCCCATGGCTGCGCCCCTCAGCTCTACTGTACCTTTAACAACGGCCTCTGCTACGAGTTCATGCAGGGAGAAGCCCTGGATCCAGAGCATGTGTGCAATCCAGATATCTTCAGGTAAGCTTTTTAATTTTTTTGTTTTAATTTCGTCATTTCATTGTGCGTTTATGAAGTTCTGCCTTGCCTGGAGGACTTTGAGCACAGTTTGGGCAGGCAGAAAATTAGTATTTCTATAAGCCTGTGCTAAGCTGATATTCACACTGTCTTAGTTGTGGTATTTCAGTGCTGAACAAATGATCCTTGCTGCCTCCACAGAAGACCGTACTCATTAAAGGTCCGTTTATTGTGAGTATTTAACACTTGCACATCACCATTACAGAGGCCGTTGAATATGGTGGAGTTGTAGGGAGTTGGACTTTGTTAAAGTACTTCTGTTTCCAAGACATTCCTTTTTTGAATAGATCCCAGAAAGTTCCATGGAGAAATGATTTTTTTAAACTATTAGCAGTGAACATAAAGTGCTGGTGTCTTAAGATTTTAGTTTTTCATGTGTGCGCTGAAATGTATTTGTCTAAAAATAACAGCTAAGTTAAATCAATACTTGGATACATAAGCAAGAGTAGACTGTAAATGCAGGTGAAGTTTGTGTGTTGTAACTGAACTCCAATCCTTCCCCCTCCCCTTCCCACAGGTAATGATCCTAATGACCTTTTGAGTCTTGAGAGATGCTACTCTATAGCTGTGCTACTCTTGTTTAAACCCTCTTTGAATTCCTGTGCTGCATTTTTTAGAAATTTTCAGTTAAATATAACATTAATTTTCATTTTTTTTTAGACTCATTGCTAGACAGCTTGCTAAAATCCATACTATTCATGCACACAATGGATGGATCCCTAAATCCAATTTGTGGCTGAAAATGGGGAAATACTTCTCTCTCATACCTACAGAATTTGCAGATGAGGGCGTAAATAAAAGGTGGGTATGTCATCGTGTTCTTTCCAGACTTCACATTCCTTCTGCTGGAATTTGTGTTTGTACAATATCATCAGACTTCATATTGCTCAGGAAGCAGACTCTAGCTTAAAAATACTCTTCATGTGACTTTGAAATCATGGATGTCTTTGCTGCATTGTAGTTAAAGAATGCTCTGGCAAAGTAGTTTTTCTTTTACAACATCAAATTATTAAGAAAACTGAGAAAACATGAATATGTAACCGAAAATGTAGAGGATAAAATGGCTTTTTAAGTGTATACTGTGACTAGACTAAAAATTGTTAATTTCCTCAGTATGGATACCCATATAGTACCTAATACTGTTGTGTATTCTTCTTGGAGGAAGTAATGTAATGTGAATAAAAAGTGAACGCAATTCATGCAATAATTCTTTTAATATTTGCACCTTTAAAATGTGCAGGAGTGTATTCATGTTCTGCTCCTGATTTTTGGACGACTGTTGTGTTTACAGCATAGATAATCTTAAGAAAATTGTTTTCTGGGGAGGACAAAGAAAAATTATTGTCATAATTTGACTGCTATTGTGCCTTGGGAAGGAATGCCCTGATTTGGGAGGGCATCTGTTGAACTATTTGCAGGAAGAATGTAGAGAAAAATACTTCATTAAAATACTTGATATGATGGAACACAGTATTAAATGTTAACTCTCAGTTTCCTTACACCTGGAAAGGTTTTTAAGTGACATTCCGAGTCCTCAAGTTCTTCAGGAAGAGATGGCCTGGATGAAGGAAAGACTGTCAAATTTAGGATCACCAGTGGTGCTCTGTCACAATGACCTGTTGTGTAAGAATATTATTTACAACAAGAAACGAGGTAGGTGTTGAACTAAACAGTGAGTAGTGAGTGCCTTTATCTGTGCTGTAATTGCATGTGCTGCATCAGTGGTGTTGTTTTACTCACTTGTTGAGGTGAACTCAGTTTGAGCTTTTAAGACCCAGTGTAAAGGTAGTGATACCTGTGCAAATACTGACTTGCTTAATTAGCTAATTTTCATCTGTATGTTACTGTATAGACGAAGAAAATCAGTGTTCCTTGCTTTTCTTTAATGAACTCATGAATTTGTAAACCCCCAGCTTGCCTGTATGCCTGGGCTTGAAAGTATGTAACTGGATATTAATTCTATTCTGGTTGTATAAAGCTTTTAGGAAGAAAAAAAAAATCATGCAATTATAGAAAATAACATGAAAATTGTCTCCTGCAATGTGTTTTGTTCTTGTTGGTGATCATGGGGAATACCCTTTCATAATGAAGTATCTTAGTGATATTAACTACTACATTCAGTAGCTCAACTTGTTTTTTGCATGAGGTACACAGACATCTTAAAAGATTTCTTTTGTAAATACATGCTTTGTTTAAAAAGTTGTAGGCAGCACATATCTTGGCAAAGATGAATTACTTTTTTGTTTCTATTCCAACACATTTAACTTGTAGTTCTTGTTATTAAGATCTGTTAAAGCTTCCATATAAACCCACAACTTGTTGATTTTAGTGGTTTGGGGTTCGGTTACTAAGTGAATTAATCACATATTAAAACTTTTGACACTAAAATGGCTGCTGTGCAGTAAAAATACACAATTTTCCTTCCATTTCAAATACCTGAGCTCAGCCAGATGTGACAAATCAGATTACAAGGTTTTCTTTTGAAATAAGGATGATGCATTCCTTCTAGTAGCTGCATATTTTTGTGACAGTTGGGTAAGATTGTTGGCATGTAAGCCCAAAATGAGTGAAGTAAATAACTGAATGGAGGTGAAGCTATCAGTCATTATTGGTCTTTGACCTATTAAAGATATGTGCTTTAACTACTAAAGAAAAAAAATAACAAAACCAAGCTGGAGCTGGTTCTAGTATGAAAATTGGCTGTATGTAATAAAACATTTCTGCATCATATGTGAATTTTGCATTATTTCTGCATCACCATGTGAATTGAGGAAATAAACTCTTTTGGTGATTTGTATACAAGTTTCCTTCTGAGTAATACTACTTTTGACAGGAATTGCTAGAACTTTTAGTTATATATACCTATATGTGTATGTGCACCCTAACAATGCTATTAACATAAATTTTAAATTCTATGATTTTAGTACCAAGCTTGAGTGGTTTTACTGAGTTTCAATGATGGAGTATAGTTCTGCTTAAAAAGGGGAAAGGGGGAAAGCATGAAAGTTATACATAAGACCAGACTTGTGGTCTTACATGCTTGGTGTTGTGATACTGTAGTACCAAATATAAATCTTTTTACTATGTGGGTTTTTTTAGTGCTGAAATTACCTTGAGTTTTAGCATTCCAGAGCAGACCCACTGAGGTAAAAGTAATTTTTGTAGTCACTTTTCAAGCAAGCTGTACACAGCTGGGGGAAACACTTGGAAATATGAGGTAAATATATGATTACATTTATATTTGAATATTGTACATGTTCTGTGTATAAAACTTGTGCAATGTGGGTACAGCAGGGACCATTTTCATAGTAACCAAACCTCAATGCCATCTGTAGAAAGGATGATTGTCATTTGAAAGCTGTTTTCTATAGCACACTTTTTACAGAGCATAAACAGGAAGCTCAGCTTTCACTGTAAAGAAACATGTATAACTGGAATTGTGTTTAGCAGAGCAAAAGCACAAAATAGAATCTTTTTAAAGATGAACTTCACTAGGAATGGCATCTAATTGTCTGAAGGTAGTTAACAGCTTTGGTGAATGCAATGCTTTGACTAAATTCACTCTTCCATCTAGAAAGGCTTCTGTGTATCCAAAAGACCCTGGTGACCCTAAACTGAAAAAAAGAGAAAATTTATTTTCTAGATTAACTACCTTATTTTTTCTTCACTCCTCAGTAAAACTTGTGCAAAGCTGGTATTACTGTCTGGCTTTTCAGAAGCTGGCACAAAGAAAACCTAATTTATTTATTTTAGTAATACCGTATTTATAATTTTGCTTTTGAATGCTTAGTTTAAACATTTACTAGTTGGGGGGAGATGTGTATGTGTGTTTAAGCTACAGACTATCAGGACATATTAGGACTTGTGTCCAATGCAGTATGAATAATTATGGCTTGGTCCTGAGCTTTGCCTTAGACTTGTCCTCTGCATTAAATCCACATTATGTTTTCAGACTTGAAAGAAAAATCATAGTCATGCCACATACTGCTTCTAAGAAAAATCAGTCTCCTGTCCTTAACTTTTATTTATGAGACTGGAAGAGCATGTTGAGTGTTAACTTCATTTAATGGAGTTTCACTCATCTGCTGTGAATTTGTTCCTGCTGTGGCTGAGAGAACTCTGCCTCTTGCTGTTTTGTTAATGTCCATTCGCAGTCACTCAGGATATGAAAATCTGCAAGTGTTACTTTACATAACTTATAATTATCACTGTCATCTACCCTTTGAAGGATATAGCTCAGCACTTCACGTTGCTTTTTATTGCAGTTTTGACATCAAGAATACGCAAAATATGCTTGAAGCTTGGTACTGCTTATTTGTAGACCTTGTTTTCTGATGCTCCTAAATGTGTTAAGTTTTTTGTTTTGTTTTTTTTTCTTTGTTTGGTTTTTTGTTTGTTTTTTTCTTTTTTTCCAGTGTGACCTGGGAATTTCCAAAGATACCAGATGTTTTAAGAGTATTCAAATACTTGCTATTCAACATGATCAAGTATCAGAATTTTTTTTCTTTTTCTATGTGTGCTCTTTTTGAATATATGAAAATCAGTTGGCAGGGAGTTGTGTGTAGGTAGATGGATAGTTTTGTTCTGTTTATTCCCTCTGCCTACCCAATGTTTTCTATGATCTTTGGTAGGAGTCTGTGGGTGCTCAGTGCTTCTGAAGACTGAGGTATGTTTAAGGCTTCTGGTTTTGATCTAAAAACCTGTTTTGTTTTGCAGAGCTCTTTTGGGTATTTATAGCTAAAATTATCCTTTGGGTGGGTGACCTGTTTGTGAATTTTCAAGTATGTTCCCAGCACAGATCCTTGTCTTTGAAGCTGTTTTCTAGGGGCTCAGTGGCTCATGTGATGAGCAGGATGGGACAGAATTCAGGATACATCATTCAGCTGTGCTAACTACAGCCAGGATTTGGACAGGGGAGGTGCTTTGCCTATTAAACCATTAAAAAGGGAAAGCAGATAGGAAGAGAGGTGTCCTCACCCTCCTACCTGTCAGAACCCTGAGGAGATCTAACAGATGCTTTGCTGATTACTACTTGATCTATTTAAAACTGGATTTCTGGTATATGGAACACAACATGAATTCCATTCTGTATCTTTCTGTGGTTTTTGTGGAGAATGTTGCATGTTGTCTGCACTAGGAGATGCCTGGAAAAAAGGAATGTGTTCCAACTTGAAATATTCCACACTCTTGAACATGTCTATTCCTGTCAATAGCAGTAGCTTCTCCATGGAGATGTCAGAGCTTGTTTTTAAATTGTTTATCATTTCAATAAAGCACAAATACACTTAGGCCAGTGTCTCTTGTCTCTGCCTGCTCCCAGGGATATTGATGGGATGTACAAATTGTGGATACCTTTTAGAAACCTTGAAACAACAGCTACCTGCTAAACCAGTAATGTAAGCCATAGCTTTTAGAAGTGGCTTTCTCATATGAACTGCAGTAAATCTTAAAAGTAGCTTGTAATTCAATGATTATTTAAACGATTACTGCAAACTTTCTTGAGCTTTTTCTAAAGCAGGGTAGATGTATGTATGTGTACATATAAGTACATATATGTTGCACGTTTTTGAAGCAGCAAACTTAAAAGTTTTTGCTTTCTTTCAGTTCCACAGAAAGAACTGTGCATCTTTATTTTGAGCCTTCATGCAAAAATTAACTTAGAGGTTGAGTTTCACGGTAGTGTGAGTCTGAAATGGATCAGTATAAATGCAAGGCTTTTTCACTTTAAACTTTTGTCTTATCAAATGGGAGTTTGCCAAATTTTCTCCATCTGCTACAGGCTGGGTATGCCCTTGTTCCTGCTTTGTGTGCTCAGTGCCTAGTAACAGCCTCACCCATATCTTGTTAACTTCAATTTCTGCTTGTATGTAATATTCTTTATATCTGGAAGTAAGTTTTTAAAGTGTTAGTTGCAATTAAAAATTCATGATGGCACATAGGGATGTTCTAGGTGAAATCTTCACACGAAAAATTTAATGTATTTATGTCCGTATTTTACTAGCAGAGTTCTACCCGCTGTGTTTGGATTTTATGTGAGGAAGGAAGAAAGAAGCTTCTCTCAATACAAGCAGTATTAAATGTTTGGGGGCCAGAAGGGGTTCAGGAGATTGGTTGTGCAGCAGAATGTTAGCCAGGGTTGGGGTTTTAACTGACTGTTAACTTTGAAGGTGCCTGTTTTGAAAAGCAGCACTGGAGAACCAGTGGGAAGAGCAAGCCTGTGAATCTGCAGCCAGGCAGTGGCAGAAGTTCATCTGAGACAGTAAGATCTTGTCTGCAGCTGCTGTAAGATTTGCCCCTTCAGAGCTCTAGAGAACTTCAGTTTTTCCACTGCCAACAGAATTTTCTGGAAGGAGCTTGCCACTTTGTAGGGCTGTTGGTTTGTTAGAACTTAAAAGATTTAGCATCATAACCTTGGTAAGAAAGCCTCTCTTTCAGTGGAAGTAAGGGTAAACTCAGCCTTGGAGGATTTGTGACTACGTAATTATACTTGTGTTGTAGACTTTAATTTCCATTTTAAGTGCTTGGACAAAAAGATTTGTCCATCTGGAAAACATAATTGTGTTAGTAGTTCAAGTATGGCAAAGATGAACTGCTTAGAAAAGAACACTTTAACAAACTTCTGAGCTAACATGGTCAGGACATTGGTGAAACTATTTTATTTGAAATGCACAATATTCCTAAATCTTAAGAAGACAGTGTAGTAGGCATTTAAAATCCTTAGTCTAGGAAATACCTTTATAATGTACTTAATTTTAACATTGTTCTTGATTTTCTTTTTAGCTTAGAGTTTTAAGTCATGTTAAAAGATTGTTCATTATAATTAGAATGAATGTTTTTGTTAATTGAATACGCAGCTAGTAATAAAAAAAGAGTATAGAGAGGGAGAAGGGTGCAATGGTGAAAATTATTCATTTCAGTATAGCAGTGAGAAATGTAAGGTTTTACTTTTTAATGTTCTAGTGCAAACAGATCTTACGTCAACCTAGCACACCGCAACATTAACCCATTGCTTCCTTTTCTGATGTTTTTAGTAATTTTGCTGGATTCCCTTAAAATACAAGAGCTCTAGTTTTACCTAATCCATCTCGCTTACATTTTGACTGTTTTATGTGCTTTAGACATTCTTGAGCAGCTTCAATGCATTTTTCCCTAGCTTCACTGCAGGTAAACATAATTTGGAAACATTTGGGGCTGGGTTTTTCTGCTTTATCAGCCCTTGTTTACACAATGCTACATAGTTTGATAGCTTTGGGGACCTTATGATTATCTAATGGCTTCTTGAGACTAGTTGAATCCAGCTTAAAAAAAGCAACAATTAAGAATAGTCTTGCTTTGTAAGAGTGGTTGAGGAAGCAGAAAGTATCAGCATGTTGCAATGTGTTAGTCCACTGTGGCTGCAAATTTGTGTGAGAATAAACAAGACTGTTATTTTTTAAGTCAGGGAAAAATTGATCTGCTATTTCTACATAAATTTTAAATAAAGAATATGCTACTGTACTTCTCATTTTGAGGGTAAGGGAGGCCCTCATGTGGTAGAAGTTAAAATTGAAATTTTCCTACTTAGACTTTAAGCAGGGAGAATTGTAAGCTCTAAATTTAAGAGCTTTCCTGAATGAATATTTACCCTTAAATATCTCATATTGTAGAAATCACAGCCTTACCCTGGAACGTCTGAGTACACACAACTGGGTACAGGATGGGTGTGTGGTTTGTTTTCCCCAAAAAAGGTCAAAGGACACCAAAGGATTTGGGCTGTGACTTGACTTGATCTGGACTCTGATGTGGCTGCTGTTGTCTCTCACATAGGTGATGTGCAGTTCATAGACTATGAGTACTCTGGGTACAACTATCTGGCTTATGACATTGGAAATCACTTCAATGAATTTGCAGGTAAGAACTGGGTTTCTGAGGTAAAAGTTGACTGGTTTTATTAAAAACCCCAACAAGCTCATTCTTGCACATTCTCTTTTTCTTTGTCTGTATATCCAGTTACATGTTGACAGCTGTCAGCTCATGGTATCAGAATGTGGTGATGTCTCATTTTGCAGGCCAGTTATGCCCTTCCTTTTCCTTCTAACCCAGAAATGGAAACATCATGTCCTAATTCTGGTAGAATTAGATAAGTACAGAACACACAGCTTTCACCCTGTCCTTCTGTGAAGGGACACAGCAAAGACAGCCCACTGTAGTGAAATACTGTGGATTTCACACTAGAGGTGTATATATTGACAATATTTTGTGTGATCCCACAGTGCCAAAAGGCAGGATTATATGTGTTTTGGTGGTTATGAAGGTGTGCACCAAGTACTTGGCCTGTCCTAAAATGAGAAGTAAAGACTAAGACTATGTTGTAGGAAAAAGATGAGATTTTAGGAAAAAGGTGGTTTTAGATTAATTTATTAACTAGTTCAAATTTTTTACAGTGAATGCCCATTCCTCTTACTCCATAAGGGAGAAATGGCCTCAAGTGTATGCTGTATTATTTCAGAGCATGGGCCAGCAGGGAAATCCTACATAATGATTAATGCAGATGGAAAGCACACTGTGGTGAAACGAAGAGCCTTAATCTACCAGTTGCTTCACAACAATGTTAAGTTTAGATAACTTAAAAAAAATCAGAGTGTGTACTTAGTAATTTAAGTTGTATAATTGGTAATTTAAACATTTGGAAAGCAAGTTAAATTGTTTTACGAAATTATATTTGAAAGCTTTTGATTTTTCATCATATACTTCTGAAATCTGACTACATCAGTAAGAAGAATAAATGCACAAAACCATTTTTTTTGCCTCTGAAGAACAGTTGTGCTTCATTTTTATTCTCTATCTATTCAGTAAAAATCTGAAATATTTTTTTCAGCTAAATTTATGTGGATGTAACACATGAAAGAGTTTAGGTGCTAGGGGATTGCAATGTTCATAACATAAGAATTAATGAGAATTCCCAAATTCCCTGGGAGTGGTAATGGGAGTGAACAGTGACCCAGGTTTGGGACTCCTGGCAGACTCCAGGAGCCTGTGACTAAGCACTGTCAGTATAGGAAGAAAAATAGGATGAAAATGGGTTATGGGCTCCTAATTCTACCAATGCCCTGTGGAGGAGAGAGGCAGACTCATAATAAGCTTTCTTTGAATGTGATCTTAGTGATAACTGGATATGCATCTGGATTTGGCTTGGAAAATTGTGGCATACATGTCTCTTTTCCTACAAATAGGTAATATTTGATCTATTTGTGAGGGTTTTTGTTTCATAATGCAAATAGTTTTTCTTAAAGCTTTTCTCAAAGCCCAAGGTGTTGAATCCCAACGTACAAGTAGACTCTATCTGGCTAAAAACCATAAATTTGTAATGTGAAACACTGATCTGTATGTGGGAAATTCTTGGCAACATGTAATTTGTAGGGTCAGGTCAAAGAAAAAATGTGGATATTTGTCCACATCAATCTGTTCCTGTGTATTGGGGTGGGAAGGGGTACAGTAATGGACTACTAACAGTAGTACTAAAGTGTTTCTAATGGTCTTTTTATGCAACATAAGGTTCTAATAGTATTCTTTTCTTTTCCTAGGAGTAAATGAGGTAGACTACAGCCTTTATCCTAACAGAAAATTACAGGAGCAATGGCTGAGATCTTACCTAGAGGCTTACAAAGAATATAAAGGATTTGGCACAGAAGTCAGTGAAAAAGAAGTTGAAGTTCTGTATGTCCAAGTCAATCAGTTTGCACTGGTAAGAAACAAACACTTGATTAGAATATGTTAAATGATGCAGAGAAACCTGACACTCTTTGAACAAATGTAGTTGCTATTTTCTTGAATTTGAGTGTTGTGGCACGTAGGGAAAACTTCCATAAGAAATAAAACTTTGCTGTTCTATGGAAACTTGCTTCTCTGTTGCATATTAAGAATTCTCTGTAGAATATTCCTAGTGAAGGAGGCACTGCACATTCAGAAAACGAGGAGGTGAGCTTTGAGCGAGGATTTCTGTTGGCTCTTTATTGGTCTGGCAAGTTTAAGTTGGCCACAGCTTATGGTGGGTCTTTGTTGAACTTTTGCTTGTAATGGTAAGAAGACAGAAGAGCAAGGTAGTGCTTCATGAAGACTTACAAACTTTAAAAGCCTTTTTTATAATAAGATGATAACATTCTCTTAAACTAGAATATTTTGATTTTATTTACTTTTGCAGATAAATAGGTCACTCTAGAGTCTCTTGCTGATCTTGTTTTGTCTAGATGATGTGATGGGAAATGTTACAGAAAAAATGCTTGTATTTTTTTTCTCTTGAAGAATAACTTTCCCAGCTATCTGTAGGAGGAATAAGGCTAAAGTAGCCACTTTGGCCTTATTTTAGTCCACTTTCCTACTAATTCAAGCACACCTCTCTTACTGTAATACCCTCAGTTTTCTGGCAAAAGCTACTGGTTGCAGTGAGGAAGTATAGTTAACAGGAAGATGATTATTAAACAAGCTTTAAAAACAGCAGCTTGTGTGCTGTTATTCTTTTAAAATGTTAGTTGTTACTGTTAAATTCAGCTGTCCCATTCATTTGGGAAAGTTAGAGCTGCAATTAAGCAGGCTGGTGGTCTGTTTGTAAATATATAGCACTGTTTTGTCATTTTTAAACAATGGTCATGGTAATGTTTAAGAGGATAGAGTTGTGTTTAGAGAACAGGTCAGGACTTGCCTAGAGACCACCCATGATGCACAAACACCATGTGATACCCGTGTCAGTTTATGTGGGAAGCTTTGTTAAGGGAAAACTTGACAGAAAGTTAATGGATGTTGATGTAAAACAACGAACTGCAACTCTCTGGCAAAGTTATCTGAACTAGAGGTTCAAGATTCACATGGACAGGGATTAGTTGCTATTTTGAGGTGTTTTCAGGTGTGTCCGTGGATATCTTCTAAATTCCTGGTCAAGTGTTACATGCAAGCTTCAGGCAGCCATTTAGGTAATTAATATGAGCAATCATTTACTGAAGTTCAAAGTCTGTCACTTGTAACCTGGGTGTCCAGAAATGTCTTCCACAAGGATCCTGTCAAGCTTGTGGCCATTACATGTTGAAGTATATTAACAGTCATATCATTAATATAACCCATACTTTCAATCTGAAAGTGAACAGAGGCCTCCAGACTACCTCTCTGGACTCCTACTAGAAGTAAGTTTGGAACAGATGAGAAATTTGTGTAAATGCTGATGAATTAGAGGTTTTCTTAAAGCATTACATATCTCTTTGTCCAAGTCAGCAGTGAAAGTGAATGTAATTATAGAGGTCTAAGGGTGCAATCGAAGATTCAAAAGGAATTTCCTGTTTGCAGTGGAGTTCAATACACGTGGAATAATACAAATTTAGTTAGCAGCAGTAGAGGTGGTAGTTAAATGTCTGTGCATTTTTTTAGCATGGTGTATATAGTCATACAACAATCTACTTAATAGGTGTCATAGTTTATAAATGCAACATTTTTGCTCTTGAAAATTACACATGGAGAGTTATAGAGTCCAATGGATTTCCTCCTCTGCTTGCCAGTAATTTATTCTATAATACTGCTTAAAAATCTCTTTGTTAAAGAGAGATCAAATAACTACAAAAATATAGGGGTTTGAGTGTTCTCTTATAAAGTTTTGTCTCTATGTGAGAATATGCTTACATGTTAGATTTAAGATAAGGCTAATTTTTTGGTGCTAAATTTTTTTCTTTCAGGCTTCCCACTTCTTTTGGGGATTGTGGGCTCTAATCCAAGCCAAATATTCCACCATTGACTTTGATTTTCTAGGGTAAGTGTGCTTGCAATGTACAATCATGGAATACTAGAGGGTGAAAGGGGCTTGTGGGGCCATTTAGTCCAACACCCCAGCTATCAGAAACTGAGATCTGAGCAACACACCTGACCTATGTGATCATACAATAAAACTCTTCATTTTTTTAGGGAAAACAAGGCAGTAAAAGCTGTCTGTCAGTGGTTTTTTGTTGCTGAAAGTTCTCCAAATTATGTGCTCCTGGGCTAAAACACATGGTTTAAAAGGCAAGGAACACAGTGTTTTTGGGCATTAAGTGTTTTTTGTTGGGGAGAGAAAGGCATAAAAGCCAAGTTGGTCAG
This sequence comes from Daphoenositta chrysoptera, assembly GCA_013397915.1. Taxonomy (NCBI): domain Eukaryota; kingdom Metazoa; phylum Chordata; class Aves; order Passeriformes; genus Daphoenositta; species Daphoenositta chrysoptera. Next base: position 129,836 of record VZRO01000605.1, on the reverse strand, counting down.
TGAGATGTGCTGTCTTTCCTATGCAAGAACTACATTTCCAATAGTGAGAATCAAAGATAAAGTACAAAATAGCTTGATTACTTTTTGCATGGAGTGTTGATCCTGGAAGTTGCTATTCTTGTTTTAAAGAGTCCTTATACCACCAATGAATGTTAAGTTCTGTTTCAGGTAGATACCTGTCTCTTTGGCCTTTTTAAAATGGTCTTTCATGGCAACAAGCAGAGGAATTAATTTCTCCGTTGGGGACTGAGTGACGTGATAAAATTCATCCTTTTACCTGGTAAAAGGTCCCACTTTAGAATTTTTTGCACTGACTAAGGCAGTTTACTGGGCTTAATGATGTCGTTTTGTAAATAAGACCGATGTGGTCTCCTGATTATCTCAGGCCGCAGTACCCGGCAGGCACCACTAGATGGAGGAAAAACACCAGTGATAAACCCCAAAAACTTAACTGCTTTGGCACGTTTGTTTCAATCATCAGGATCAAATTTCTGTGGCATTGTAGGTGTCAGACAGTCCATCAAGAACAATTAAACACGAAACCACTACCTTTGATAACCCTGGAGCAGCATCTGCTTTGCAAGCTGAGAGTGGGGGTGGCAGAGAAGTAGTACTGTAATATCATTGCTCTGTTCTAAATTTCTTCCTTTGGCAGCTGCTAAGAGTCAATTTTGGAAACAGGGTACTGGGGTCAGTGGAATTTTGACTAGTTCTACTTAGCATGGGTGTTGTCATGTGAAGAGTTAGCTGTTCCTAACTTGGAGTGTCTCTCTCCCTCTGACCAGGTATGCAATTGTTCGGTTTAACCAGTATTTCAAAATGAAACTGGAGGTCATGACGTTAACTCTTCCTGAGTAATGAAGAGGAGGACTCTTACCAAGTGGATAGACAACCCCTGAATCTTTTCTGAGAACAGATACTGGAAAAAAAGCTAAACATTTGTTGAAGTGCTGTAATGCTCACTTGGTGGTTCTTGCTTTATAAATAATGCCTCTAGACAGTCCTTCAATGTTAAATTTATTATGAAGAACATATGTACTGCTGTTGATATAAAACAGATTAGAAACTTGCTAAATCTATAAAAAGTTGTAGAAATGGCAATTTAATCCTTCTTTGTAATTTAACATATGTTGTATGTGAATTATTTATTATAAGTTTAACATGATTCCATTGCTGCTTTCATCAGTTTTTGTTAAAGTTGGGTGCAGACAGTGAAGTTGTTCCAAAGGATTCATTTAACAACTTGTTTTCTTGAAGTTGCATTAACTTATGCTAAAGAAGACATGTCAGAGACAATTATTCTTTTAGAGGCCTATGAGCAAAAGGAGCGACAACAGACCTGTGAGATCTCTAGTGTGGTATAACTAGGGAGAAGGGCAAGGATGATCTTTATTTTTCCCTTTTTTTTTTTTTTTAACGTAGCTTTCCATATGATGGTACTTTTCTTTTGCACAAGAATCAAGCAGCTTGCTGAAATGATAAATAACATTTTGATTTTTTTTTCTTCTTCTTGATTGAGCTGTAGAAATGTTCAAGTTCTGTGACCACAAGATTCTCTGAGGATATTGTACCAATCACTGGTGTTAGGAGGACAGCCTGCCATCCCTAACCTCTGTAGGAAAGCTGCTTGTTTATTAAGTGTACTCTTAAAGTCAAAAGACCACTATTCCAAATCTCTCTTCCTTTTTGAAACTTGATTCTAGATTTGAACACTATTTTGGTGTCTGTTGTGCTCCAGTGGCAGAATGGACGGTTGGACTGGAGATAGGAGAGCAGAGATCCTGTTGCACTGTGGGGAGCAAGACACAGGTTTACAGTTCCTGTATTGATGACAACTTTCTGCTTTGTCATCTTCTAACCTTAGACCCTTAAGTCTTAAATGCCTGGTCCTGTAGTTGTGCAGATTCTGGTATGTCTGATGGTTCTTTTTTTTCTGTCAGCAAATTGCTTTTCAAAGCCTCCAGTTTGAAGGACAGTGTGGAAAAGTGTATGACTTGAGCAATGGGGCTTTGATCATCACACACACTTTATTTCTTAAAGCTATTATACCAAGAATGGTCTGGATTACAAAATGTGAACTGAAAAGAAAATGTTTACTTAATGGAACAATGCATAAGTTTGTGTGGAAAAGAGGCTTTAACTCTGAAAGGGGAGGGTGGGATTTTGGGGGCAGGAGATGGGAAGGAACCCTCAGCAGAAAACTCAAGCCCAACAATGCAGTTTGAGGCTAGGCAGGCACGAACTCAACTCTGATGATACTCTGAAAAACTTTGCACTTTGGTCACATAAGTGCCCACATGTACAAAGTCTGTGCGTGTGCATGAACACATGCAAACACAAACTTACCTGAGGAGTAAATATTGTGGGGAGTCGGTTGTACAGACTCCAGCAAAGATACTCAAAATTGCTTTATAGCACATGGCAGTGTGTGTATGTGTGTAAAGTCTGCACACACATACATACATATGTGCTTTACAAAAGCTTGGAGTGATTCAGGACAAAGAAAATTCATGTGAATGAAAAATCTTCACTATTGAAGACCATTTCTAATGGCATTCTGTTATTTTGTAAAAGCATGGTTTAGGATTTGTTTTTCCTCTTGTTTATATTAATCTCTGAATGTTTCAATTTTATTTTTATTCAGTCAAAACCTTAAAAATCTTTATACAAATGGTAGAACTGGGAATTTTTTGTAACTTGAAATGAGGTAACCATTTTCATTAGCTGGAGGCTACTATACTGGACAAACTCTCTTTGATTTGAAACAAATAGCTAAAATAGACATTTATAATTTACTTTATAGCAGTTATCAAGGATGTTGCTAGAGCTCATGAAGGCACTGAAGATCTTAATCTTCTGTACTTTCTCTCTATGGACTTTATTGACATGTGATGAATAATACCCTGCTGTCTTGTATTTCCTTTAAGTTCAGCAAGATGTGCTTGGAACTAAGACTGCTAAAGATTTTTGAACTCTTTGTTACTATTTTCTTCCAAGCAGTGGCTTTATTTCTGACAGTGTTGCTTTGTATTTCTGAAATATTTTGAAAGAAGGCTGTGAAGTTCATTTGGTCTTGGGAAATCCAACACTTGACAGATCCTAAGTTTCCCAATGGCTGGCAAAACACATTCCCTTTTCAGGTACCAGTACTACTTAGGGTTGGAGTTACTGTAATTTTTGTCAGTAGTATTTTTGTTTGTATAGCTCAAGTAGCAATAACTGCAGGAGTGGAAGTTTGCTTCCGCAGAACCAAAGCTTATCCCGAGTGCAGCTCAGTCTCATCCTTGTGGAGAGTGAATCCCGTAAAAGCACTTTGAAGCAGGTAGCAAATACTCCAAGCTTTTCCTGAGCCACTTTGAAGGAGCACAAGGACTGTCACAGGTTACAGTGGTTGACTTTGCAGTACTGGTCAAGGCTTTCAGTTTGCACCTTGGAATTAATTTCAGACACTTCAACACTGCTCTGCATCAGCTTTCTCTCAAGAGAAGTACAGGTTAAATCCATTTGTATCAGCTCTGAGGAAATACTGTAAAACATCTCCCAAAACGAAATCCCAGTTACCTTGAGCCTTGTTCCACATCCGTTTGAGCCAGTAGCACTAGGATATCCTCGTTTCCTGAGGAATATCTACAGGTGCATTAAGTTGGAAGTAGTAGTTTGCATTGCAGATGATAGGGTAGCTCGAAACTGTGAATACAGGACATTCTGAATGTAAGTTAGGTACTAGAGAACATATACTTGTTTCACTTAATTTATCTCAGTCTCTTTAATAGCAACATGAAGATAATTGAAGGAGGACAAAAAAAAATGACTGAGCTCTAGAAACATCCTGTAGTAGTTTCGACTGTGACTTGCCAAGAAGATACTCTGTTGCCTTTGTTAAACTAAGGGCATGAATGCCAAAATTAATAATTCTTGCTGTAGTTAAAGCTATATTGTAAATATAAAGAGGATTATTAATCTGGGCATTCTTGCAGAAATAGCATCAAGTCAATAGACCGTAGTGGCCTGGTTGCTTTTGTAAAGCAGAATAGTGATTTTTTTTCCTTCTCATTTCTGCAGTCAGATCTGGCTAATCCAGGCCTAATTTCTTAGGTCACCCAAGCACTAAAGATTTCCGAATGGTCAGTAGTCTCCTGTCACATAATTTTAAATACTTTCATTGACACTTGTTGATTTGCTTTTTAAAAGGACGTACCAAATTTGCATTAACCAGGTCTGACTGTACATGTATATACAACAGTGTAAATAACCATTTGTAAATTAGTGTGAATTGTACTGTATCTTGCATTTATGGACTTGTGTATTGCATTGTATTCTCTCCTATTTTGTAGAAATTTTGATGTAAAGAAGAAATCTAACTCTGTGTGCAGGCTTCTTTTGTTAAATTGTTTTATAAGGGAGCATAATACTTTAATGTTAAGATATCCATTTATAGCCTTGGACACCCAGTGTCTTTTTTCCCCTATTAGCTTTTTTTGAAATCTTGCTCTTGGGAATGATTCTGGGAATAAAGAGATTTATACAGTACTTAGGTTAAGAGAAAATCTGTTTTAATGATAGGGCTAACCATGTGTCAGAGGTATATGCAGTACTGATGGGATAGGGAAAGCTGTTAAAATTGTGTATTTAAACTTCCAAAAACTTCCTATACATTCTTGAATGCTGTTGACTTCTAAACTAAGGGTGTTGGATTGAAGCACTCCTGAAGTGTGGGCTCCCATGGGGACACTGATTGAGGTAGCTGTGATAGGAGTCCCTCAACTCAAATGCTTTTGGTGGATATAGCCTTCTAATAGGATTAGTTGCTAAACTTGTAAGTACTTATACTGAATGTCCAAATCACTCAAATAGTTCTGTCAATTAATTTACCTCAACACCAGAACTATTGGTACCCCTTTATAGTATTTAAAACTTACAGCTGGGGTATTTTCCCTGTCAGTGATTTTCCCCCCCTCCTCCTGGTGCCCACAACCCTACTTCTTTTTGCATAAGCGTGAATATAAAATCTTCCTTTCCATACTTGGCTATCACTATTTCCTTTTGGACTAAAATTACGTTCTGCTTTGTCAGTACATGACTTCTCATCAGAATTTTTTTTTGTGTAAAAAGTCCCTTTCTGAAGAGGCCTTTAACCTTGGAAACACAGACATAATGAAGGATAGTTTTTTTTCCCTGACTGTATTTCATCACTGTTGCCTTTCATTGTCTGTTATGAACTCCATAGTGTCCTTCAAGCTGTTAGTTTATTCTTCTCACTGGTGTGTTTAATAATTCTGCTGGAAAATTCTGGTTTGCAAATCTTGTTCTCCATCTGACAAATTGATATTGATGTAATATGTACAACCTCTCAGTCTCACCTGTGGTGACACCAGGTTACAAAGGTCCTGGGAAGTGAATTTATCCAAGAAGTACTAGTCAAGAGGAGGGATGGGCTTGGTAAATGTAAGTAAAAGGAAACCATTCACTTGGAAATTCAAGATTTTGCTGTAGCAGTGTGTGGAATATGCTTGTTTACTCTCATGGTTTAGGGACAAGAGCAAATTATAAAGGGTAAAGTTTGTTTTAGAATAAAGTTCAGATTTTTTAAAAGCCTTTGGTAGGGAACAAAAGCTTACAAATACTCTTGTTACTCATACCAAAAGAAATTTTAAAATTGGGTAACTTTTTGATTAAATAAAACTTTGTTCTAAACCCCAGTGGCACTATAATCTCTTGTTTGGGGCAGTCCTTCCTGTAGTTAGCAGAGGAAGTTGACCATGTCTTACCAGTCTGTGTTTTAGGTGGCCGTGTGTTCCTTGTTCTCATGTTTTCATAATTTGTTGTGTTCTAAGATTGCTAAACTGCTGGAATTGACAACTGTCTGCTGTCATCTTCCATACCAAGCAGGTTGTAATTATGGTAGAAGATCAGAAAGCATTTTTTCAGACCTTAAGGGAAATGCAAGGCTGACGAGGAACATCCCTCTTCATGACTGTGAGTGGCAAACTGATTGTTTTCAATAGCTGTGAAAGATAGGAAAAGCCAAGAGCTTTGATCTTGTGCAAGATACATGTTCTCTTAGCCAAATACAGGATTTTTAGGAAAGGGGCTCTCAACAGTGAGAAACCACACCATTCTGGATGGAATGTGTTGGATTAAACCAGACTTTGTGTCTTAGAGACCCTTAGTGGGAAGGAAAATATGTGAAATGTGTGCACAGTCTGGTTAGAAGGAGGTGCTCCATCCAAATGAAGTGCTGAGACACTGGAAAAGGCATTGTTGGATTTTTTTTTATTTTTTAAGTGACTTTTACAGTTGGTCTGACCTGTAGAGATTGTATAATTAGGAAATCAGTTAACATGGGGAGAGAGGGAGGAGACTGTTCAAAAAATCATTTATAAAAAAGAAAGCACCTTTGTAGATAAATAGTTTGCAATACATTGTGTTTTGGGCTTTTCTGTGTATTTATAGTGTGGAAGGTGCTCTGCACCAAATTCTTTAATAAAGGGTTTTATTACTGTTGGGGAAATGTCAGAAAACTGATTGGGATGGCCCTGAAGACCTCTGGGATTTTAGATGGCCAGACTTCACCAGATGACCAAATTTTTGGTTCAAGGTTTCACACTCTGTTTCTGCAGCCTTCTAAAGTTATCAAGCTGCTATCACAGTTTCCCTGTGGTGTGGAATTTAGTTCATGGACTTCCCAAATATCTTGATTTGATGTTTATTGAGAGATGACACAGAGGGAAGCTTCATGGAAATCAAAAGGAAAGGAAAAACAAGTTACTTGAAATCTAGCAAACAAACTTTGACACTAAATGCTGAAATAACTTCAGGTCCTGCACCGGCCTATTTTTTTAGCATTGCAGCTGTGTTTTTCCTCTGTTAAGTGGTTTTGGGTTTTTTTTCCCTACGTAGAGACCCATGCAAAATGCAAGATGAAAGAGACCTTGGAAGAGAAATGTGAAAAATATTGTATAAAATGCCATAAAATACAGTGTGAACTGGAGAAAAAGTCTGTGTTTCTAAGTTTTCGGTAGTAGTAATCCTTAAGTGTTATCAGAAAATAAGTGTCCAGTCTTCAGTGTGTGAAAGATTTTTTTTTTTGGTAGCAAGTTTCCATTTACCATTTTGTATCACAGTGTGGTAGTTAATGCTGCTGCTTTGTACACAAGTGCTTTGAACAGTCTCAGCACGGAGAATGTATCCAATCTTTCTAAGGTGTGACTTCAAGTTAGAGCCATTGGTTCTAAGCCTCTTCATCCAAAACCCTTTGAACACGTGCAGACACAGGGCCACAGCATATTAGGAACATATTCAATTTTGTGTCATTTTCTTTGTTACTGCAGATTTTTCAGTGTTCTTTTAAACACGAGTCCCCTTGCGTCCTGTGAGTAAACTAAGCTCAATTTATAAAGGAGCCTTTGTCATATTCTAGCACTGTCATTCCCCAAAAGAGTCCCCATGCCCCTTGTATGTTGTGGTGTTTAGGTGCATCATTTATTCATTGGAGTGAATTGTATTTCTTTTGAGCTAAATGTGATTGAAACTATTCTAAGGCCTTCTACCACGGATTAAATGAAGTAATGTACCTTTCAAAGAGATTTATATTGTGTAAATAATTTCAAACTGCAACAATAAAGTTGGTTTCTAACGGCACTGTTAGCATATGTTGTGATGATTTTGTTTTCCCCAGGTTTGAAAACTCTTGTTAAAGAATAGTTAAGAGTTCTTAAAGGGTTTTGACTTGTGTCCAAATACATACCTCTCTATGTGATTGACAATGTAGCTAAAAATAAATATTTTGAGCCAGAATTTGGCTTGCACAAAGTTAACTGTTAACAATTTTGTGTATTAAATAGGCTTGCTTGTGTATTAAATAGGCATTGTCTGCTGAAATGTAACGTGGGAGACAGGAATTAGATGGAACATGGCTGTCAGGTAATGTCACTGCCATTGAGGAAAAGGAGGAAAGCATGGCAAGTTAGGGCTGCTCTGAAGTTTAATTTATGCCCCATAAGGGTTATTTTAACTCTGGGGGACCATTTTGTAGGCTGATCCATGATGCTGAAAGTAGGCTCTGCATCCAGTGCCAGTGGCACAGGGTTGGACACGTACTTGTGGATCAGCTGGAACGTGTTCAAGGCCAGACTGGATTGGGCTCTCAGCGACCTGGGATAGTAGAAGGTGTCCCTGCCCATGGCAGGGAGTTGGAACTGGATAATCTTTTAAGGTTCCTTCCAACCCAAATAATTCTATGATTTCAATTTAGTAGAAAACACTCAGACTATGACTGGATTTCTGGGGGTTACCATCCCTACTGAATTGCGGCTTAGAACCAAGAGATGGTGTTTCTCTGGCATCCACTGCTCAAATCTTCAAAGTGCCACAGGGAGGGCTAAGCTGTAGCTAATTATTGTTCACTGTTGTAGTTGCAGTGGAAAGGAGATCTGTGTTGATGAATTAATCCAAGGTAACCTGGAACCTTGCTTTTCTTCCCTTAGTAAAAATCCTTCATTTACGGCTTGGCCAGAAAATTCAGAGTAAACTCTGACTGAGATAGAAGTTGTCCATGGGAAGTAATGGGAAGAGATTTTTTGAGGCCACCCCAGAAAATACGTTCCTGAATAAGTTATTAATTCTTCTTTAGATAAAGAGCAAAGTACAGACATAAAATAGGAGGGAAAACAATGGCATATGTTGTGGACTCCAATGCCTATCATATTTAAATATCAGCTATGTGAAGTATGCACTCCCAGGAGTCTTCCTGAGTGCATTCAAAACAGCACATTTAACCTTAATAACAATACAAAGCTGATTTGGGTTATTTAGTGTGTATATAGGATTATAGGTTAATATATTCAACATGTATACATTGTTAATGGATACAATAATTATATCTATATATGTTTCCTTCCCATTCCTTGTTAATATTCCCTGCAAACAATCTGCAGTTTACCCTCACCCCAGTCTCTTGCTGTGCTGTTTAGAATAAAGTTGATCATCTGCTTTTTAGATTTTTAGAAGTGTGAAAGGATCAATATATAAAATTGTTGAAGTAATAGTACTCACCTGAGAGGCCAAAGGTGGTGTCTACCTGTAACTGCTTTCTGAAGGACCAGGTGTTTTACCAATGGATGGGGGTGATTTAAAGGGAACAGGTACCAATGGAAAGAATGGTCTTATTTTACTATGAATATAAAGACCACACAAAAGTAAAATGATACATCCAATAAAACTACACACTTGCCTTTAGTAACAAGCAAAAGTAAGCAAGCTAATGCACCTAATCATTATTTTGTGAGAGAAAGGACAGTGATTGAGAAAGCTACATCACCAATTGCCTAAATACTTTACCATCATCCAGAGTCTGCAGTCGCTGGGCAGCCCCGTTTCACAGCGAGGACCTGGAGAACCCTTCCTGGCAATTGGGAAAATCCTACACAGTGCTTCCACCCAGAGGGGAAGTCTCCAAATTCACCCTGAAAATGGGTCCAGCTTTTACAGGCCCAACTCAGCAAGTCGAAGTGACTTGATGATATTTTTAGCACAGAGATTCCTGGATCTGATGGCACACTTCTCGACCAGCAGGGCCAAGGCTCAGCCAGAGCCCAGGCCTCTGCTGGGAGGGTTTCCTGTAAAATACCCTACAAACAAGTCTCTATTCATGTCAGTTGGGAAAGTTTCTTAAAATGATCAGTTTCTTGAAGATAACTACACAAGGTTCTACAGAGCTAGCATAAGCATCGTTGTCATCTATTTTTAGCTAAATAATACTGATGGTGTCACCCAGTACCCAGGATTGATCTCGTGAGCCAGCTCTGGGTGAGGCCTGCTGCTCAGGCCTCAGCACATCACCAGGGCAAGTTCGAAGCACGCCTTTTACTTTTCATCCCTCTTTGCTGTGGATACTGTTTCTTTCCCTGCGCTCTGGGAAATGAAACAGGATGACAGACTCCAGCACTTACCCGCAGGTGGCAATGAAGCTGCAGGCTGTGTCTCATTGTTGGAGAAGATTTTTCAAGACAGCTCCTTTCTGTAGTGCAGCATGTCATACATTGAGTTAAACAGGAAAAAGGGTATTCTTTTATCTCTCAATGAGTTGCAGCCAAGGTCTGTAATTGCCTTGCTCTTAATGTTGCATAACTGTTAGCAAGACTCAAGCCAAGCATTAATGAATTTCATCAGAACTTCATTTTTTAATGAGCATCATTAATCATTAGTCATGCATGCTACAACCTACACTTCTCTAAAGTGGGGCTTTGCCAGTCCTGTTGCACTATAAAAACAGCAGCATGTCCTCCCCAGATTTTATCAGTGGAATAACAAGAAAAGACTGTGGAGAGAGGGAGACACAAAAAAATTTTATTTGAGCTTTTAAATACTTAAGATGCTTTCTCAAAGTTGGGCTGAAGCTTCAGCTTGTGAGCAGCTGCTGCTCCACTTTTCTCTGGGCTGTGGTGACAATGTGAGAACTCCCAAGTTGCTCTAAGCTGCAATGTTGATCTTGCCTCTGCACGTGGATTCACAGGGCTCCCTTGGTTCTTGTTACAAAATTCAGTGAAGCTCTGAAGATAAAACCTATTTTCAAGTTTGGAAAAATGATGTCCAGAGGTGTACTGGCTGATCTTTGCTCCTTCAGATTGTGCAACAGGTTGTGTTTAAAAGCACAGAAGGAGCAGTGGGTTCCTGGCTGTCCCAGCACACTTGTCCAGATTTAGCAATTCCAATAACGAGCAAGTGGCAGTGTTTTATCTGCACCAAGCTGTCTTGCAGCTCCTTCACGCTTCTTTACATAAAGCAGAACTAACTTAATTCACCCACCTCTGCAAGTTAAGTTGCCATGCAGGTGCCAGACTGGTAGAGCTGTACAGGAAACAAAAGCTTTTCCTTGGTGTGTGTCCCAGGGATGCACGATGACTTGCAACTCCTCCCAGGCAGCCAGCGACAGGATAAGAGCAAATGGCCTCAAGGTGCACCAGGACAGGTTCAGGTTGGACATCAGCAAGAATTTCTTCACCAAAAGGGTTGTCAAGCACTGGCACGGGCTGCCAATGGAAGTGGTGGAGTCTTTATCCCTGGAAGTGCTCAAGAAACGACTCTGCGTGGCACTGATGGTTCAGTTGAGAAGGTGATGCTCAGTCGAAATTTGGACTCCAGGATCTTGGAGGTCTTTTCCCACCTTAATGGTTCTGTGAGTTTTAAGTCTGACCCAAAAGGTGCAGTCTCTCACTGCAGTTGCTGACTAGAAGCAGGATTTCAGAAACAGATTAAACCAAAGAAAACTAATCAAATTGTGTCTAATAACTCTGCTCAAGGAAAATCTATTTTCTGTATTTTATCCACTAGACCAAGAAAATGTTTTACTCTGATCTTGACCTATGTGAATACTAATGCTTGTGGTTAAAACAGAGTTGTCTGACATAGTGTTGTATAGGGGGAAGAGTAAAATCATGGAATCACAGAATCATTAAGGTTGGGAAAGACCTCCAAGATCATTGAGCCCAAACTTCAACCAAACACCACCTTGTCAACAAAACCAGAGCACTGGGTGCCACGTCCAGTCATTTCTTAGTATATCACAGATAATAATAATACTAGTATCAAAAGATATTCATATATTGAAATATGGGATCTTCATTTGAAGGGATCAGAAAGAAGGATGTGTCTCCCTAATGGAAAGAGGAGCTAGCACCGTGGAGGAGAAAGACAAGGAAAGAATTATGGGACAGGTAATGGAAAAAAGGGATTAATGAAAAGGTGCACTGACATGAGAGAGAGTTGAGGGCTTAAAAACAGGGACATTAAACAAAAGGGAGCACCCAAGATTAGGGGGAGGAGATATTGAATAGAGTGGCAAGATTAAATCAGAGGTTTGCTGCAAATAATCAAATTGCCTTTGGGAAAAAAATGGGAGATACAATTCTGTGTAACAACTATAACACAAAAAATAAATACAATGTAAATTTATCTATAAATATAGGTTGAAAATACCTGAAGATGATACAAAATTTTCTATTATTGTATCAGTTATTAGACTTAGTTGCTGATAATGTTCTAGTGAAAACATCAGTCCTAACCAGTATCCATCATGTGTACATTAAATGAAGTAAAAGAAACCAGCTGGTTGTCAAATATAATTTCCTTGCCATGGGAAATGATCTGAAATTGCAAAACGTTATCTCACTGTCACATTGTTCTTCAAAGAAACACATGGCATACAATAAATGCATTCCTCCAAATAATTCAATATTTTATTTAAATATATAGTATTCAAGTCATGAATGGCAAATAAAATCTATGACTCGCACTTCCTAACTGTTGGCTGTATTTTTTTAAAATAGACCAGTAAAAGGACAAGCATTATCTGTGTTACAAACAAGCTGATGTGCTTCTTACTTTGTGTGTAAGTATGCACAAACAGGGAGAAAGTCTTCTGCCCAAGGACCTTACAATGGATTTAAAGGTAGAAAATCAGATTCCTATTTTACATGTTGAGAAGAACATAACAGAAATATAAATTGCAAACCTCGTTCTGCAGAATGAGTTTTGTAGCATGAGCAGTAATTAAACACTGATATTCTATTGATCAAGATTTTAGTTTCTTTCCTGATGAAATGGTGCTTGCTGAGAGTGAAATGTTTCTACAGAAATGTTCTATTTGCTGAAAATATCCCAAGGTCTTGGGCAATGGATGAGGCACCAAGGAAGCTTTGAATCAGGAAGGAAATCAAGTATCTGTCTTGCATCTCTGTGAGTCTCCTTGCCACCAGGGCAGTGATTCTAGATCAGCTCTCTTATTCTACTCCTAAAATGAAGTCTCATTAAAACCTCAATCTCACTAGATGTAGTACTAAAATTTTGAGTTAGAAAAAATTTTGTGAAACCATGTCCAGGACAGTGTTTTTAATCCAAACATCCACCTTCAACAACTGTTGACAGTGTTGATAATAAATTCCTGACTTTTGGCATAATTTGATTCAGTTAAAAAATCTTGGCTATCTTCAGATTACTTACCATGTGCAAATAATTGATGTGTAGAGTCCCATAGATTATAAATGTAGTGGATATTTTAAAAAAACACTTATTCTGTTCTTTTCTGTAACTCAAGTCAGATATTTTTTCCCCTTCTTCTCCTGGGCTGAACCAAAATAACTTGTGCCTTCAGTAAAATTCTGATTTAAAGACATCCTGAAATGATGAGTTTACCATGTTGATAGGTACCATGTTTCTATGATCAGTCAGACTCACCAGTAAAAGAAGTTGCTTCATTTTTCCTCTGAACTTGTCTGCTTTAAACTCCTTTTTAAAATTCTGTCCTTTAAAAAGTCCCAGTAACCTTTTTGCCTCATTTTCCCTCATCACTTTTCAGTCTTTGATGGGCAAAATAACAAAGGGCACTAGCTTGACTTGTCCTTTCCTCAGTGTATTTTTCCACTCTCACAGTTTTATGTTGTTGATATCAGAGCAGGACACCACCTTCCCCCATTGCTCTCCTTTCAGTGTCCTGCTTGTTTCTCCCCTGCTTTCATTTTCTGCTCAGTTATTTATCCATTAAAACCCATTTATCCTGTCCTAACAAGGCAGAGTTTTTTGTGGGGGCAATGTCGATTTTCCTGACTTGAAACAGCTGATATTTGAGGCAGAGTTTTTTGTGGGAGCAATGTCGATTTTCCTGACTTGAAACAGCTGATATTTGAGTCACAGGTCTCCCAAACTTATCCCCATCACAGTGTGATGGTCCTGGTCACTCTGCCAAACTCCTTAGTGCCTAGAAATTTTTCATAAGTGCTTTTATGTTTATTTCAGCCTCACAGATCAGAATATTAAATAGCACTGGCCTGTGAACTAATCCCTTTCATCATATAGTTGACTCACAGCAATAATTTGCCACTGACAACTAACTGTGAGTTAGCCAGTTTTTAATTAGAGCTCAACAAAACAATTCTTCTGTAAAAAAGATTTCTGTTTGTCAAAATCCAAATGTTTTGCAAGAATGTGTCAATTTCAACAAATATTTTTAACAAGGAAAAGTCAAAACATTTCATTTTTACTTTCTTGATTTTTTTAAATAATATCAAAACATTTTGTTTTGATATAAGATAAAATTGTTTTGACTTTATCATGTTTTCATTTAATTTTCTTTCTATATTAAAGTATCTTTAACATGTTCCATATTAAATATACCAGCTAACACATCATATTTAACATAAGAGAATCTCAAATGAGATGGATAAACATTATCCAAATGAATTATTGGAAATATGTTCGTTGTTCTAAACTAAACTGAAAGCAAATTTTAATCCATTACTGATTTTTAAAGTCACAAAATGTTTCTCTGATTTGGAAGCCTTTTCAGCCCTCTCCACAGCCCTGAATTTTCTGCAAGGTAAGTTTGCAATCTTGATCTATTTAACACCCACTCTGTAAATGATAAGCAGTAACAGTGGTTTAGTTACAATAATAAAATTGCTCCACCTACTAAAGTGAGCTTTTTTTGTCACTTTATAATTGGAATAATATATATTTTAAAGTTTTGCCTTTTTTTTTTTTTAAGTTTTAGCAATTCAAGTTGTGTTCTTACAGTTCTTCATCTTGAAGGGTCATGGTTTAAGAGGTTGAAGCTGTAGTCTCACACATTACAGACACTACACCAGGTGTTGCAAAATTAGGGCCATTCCAACTTAACGCAGCAGTAAAACTGTGCAGTTCTCTGCCAAATTTCCTGGCAAACACATGAACAATGAGCAGCAAAGGCTTGAGCTGTGCCACTCACCACTTCCCATCCCAAAGGTTGTTTGGAGACTCCCAGTCTTGATGCAGTCTCAGGCAGGAGCAGCCTGACCCCCAAAAGTCAACTTTTGAGAGCACTTCATTTTCAGCTGGGGCATTTCTTGACCCAGGTTATGGTGTGGCCGTGGGACCCAACAAGCTGGAAGGCCATGGTGGGAGGCTGGCATCCAAAATGAGACCAAGGCTGGGATTTTGGGCTGCAGTGTCTGGCTGGGTTGGGCTGTAAGTGGTGGTGGTGGCTGCTGTGCTTCTTCCTGGCCACCAAAACATGAAACACTGCAGTGTGGCAAAGTCAGGAATCCTCTGCTGGGTTCCTGGGCAAATCATTTCCAAGAATGATTTTTCCAAGTTTTCCATGTCTAGAGTGGAAGAGGAAAAGAAAAAAATAATAAATTGAACAGCTGAGGAATGGAGTTTAAATTGGCTTGTAAATGGAAGGTATAACAGTAAAGAAAGGAAAGATGGAGGAACCAAGAAAAATAGATGGAAAAAAAGTCATACATGCAGCAAAAGATAAAATTCCAGTATTTTCCTTTGCAGGTAAATAATTAATTTCAGACTTATTCTCAAAGGAGAAATCTGCAGTGCACCTGATTATCAGGTATGTTTATGTGAGCACACGTACAGCCTTGGGCTTCTGGGAAGGTTCTTGTGTGACAAGGACCATGATCAAGTTGTAAGTCATGTTCCCTTTCTGTCCATCTGTCAGCTCTGCCATGGTGTGTCTTCACTTTGGGCATAGCAAAATGGACCTGATCTGAATAAAACCGGTAGAAATGTTCCAAAAAGGTTGAACATCTTTCATTTTTACAGTCTTCAACAATAGATGGTGATTTCTGAGTAGGACACGGGTAGTGACATTATGAGCCAAAGGCATCCCTGGCAGAAATTCCTGCTGAGATTCACCTCAGTTGCTCAGGTCAGGAAGAGTGATCTTATTTTCAGCAAAAGTCTCATGGGAAGGAGTGGATATATTCATTTATTGAAGATGACAATGTTCTTGGGATCTACTGAGGCTTATTTTGTAAAATATCGAAATATTCCAAGCACAGCCTCTGCTGGCACAGTAAACAGCAACAGCCAGAACCAGGCTGATTCTGTCTCTGAGCCCATATTCCCAGGTGTGGCTGTGGCTGCTCCACTGCACACCCATCACATGCAGGACACAGAAATGCTGAAGTGCCATTGACACCTCAAGTACCTCAGATCTCTTAATCTCTGCGTGTGTGACAAAGAAACAAGTGAGAGACTTTCAAATCAAGAGGGATGTTAAAAGCTGCAGGCTTCCCTTGACCTGGAAGTTAAATGGTGTTTATCACTTCGCAGTTCATATGTGGGTAAAGAGAGGCACAAAAGGATGGTGATTTGTCAAAGCCCACTCCACGAAGGATTACAAATTAAAAGATATTCTGGCACAATGGGGAGCCTGTGTCAAGGCTCCAGATGAAGCTAGGCAGCCTGGCTCGCTCGACATCCCCTCTCAGCCCTCCCTCTTCTTTGGATGCCTTCCCTCCCCTTATTGCTAACACAGCACAATAATTTTTATAATGAAGGGCCAGGTCTTCATCTTGTGTTCAGCCACCAAAAATCCCTGGATACTGGCAGGTTCAGACCAGTTGAAGCTCCACTACCTGACACTTCAGGCCCAGTGCAGCAGCTGGAGACCAGTGTTGCTGCTTGGGAGTCTGAGCAGAAGAGATGAGTGCAAGCAAAAACCGGGGATTTGCACTGTTCTCCCCTCCCATGACTGGCTCTGCTTATAAGCCAGCACAGTATCCTTACCCAAACAACACATTGGATTCTTGTCAGCCAATTTAAAAATAGATTGCCAGGCACAATCCTGCCTTTTCCTGCAGTTTCTGGCTATCACATAGGTTCTTATTTCAACTTCTATGTTCCCCTGTTTTTTCTCTTTTGCTCCCCTCCTCCTGTCCCTGCTGTAGTCTGGCTGAGCTTCTGCCCATGACAAAGGAATAATCCCATTGTTGAATGCTCATAGGACTGAGACATCCTGATCTAAACCAGGCATAATTGGTGCCCAAGGATCCCAAGTCACCTCTTCTACTGCTACACAGCACTGCAAGGGATGGTGGGAAAAAATCAGATTAAGCCGCTCATGGAATAGCTTTCTTTCCACATAAGACCTTGCTGCAGTGGAAAAGCACAATGAGGGGAGGAGAGGCAATCTAGAACCTGCCTCTCAGGAGTAAGTGGCATTTGAAATGCCCAAATGGAGTTAAAGGTTGACTGAAGATTCTACTCTTCCAGAGAAGCTGAAGGCATCTGCTCGCTAATAAATATGTGAAGGAAACAACTGCTTATATCAAGCTGTGGTGGAAGAGAGCCTGCTTTAAAACTCGTAAGTCATAAATAAGCTCCAAGTGAAGCCTTTTTGTTGTTAATCCAGGCTGGGGGATGAGCAGCTGGAGCAGCCCTGGGAGAAGGACCTGAGGGTGCTGGAGGTCGAGAGGTGGCCCTGCCCCGGCCGTGGGTGCTGGGACCAGAACCCCCCTGTGCTGGGCTGAGCCCCTGGTGAGGGCAGCAGGGAAAGGGGGTTCTGTCCCTCGGCCCTGCTCTGCTGAGACCCCCCTGCAGGGCTGCACCCAGCACGGGGGCCCAGCACAGGAAGGACAGGGAGCTGCTGGAGTGAGCCCAGAGGAGGGACACCAAGGTGATCAGAGGGATGGAGCAGCTCTGCTGTGAGGAAAGGCTGGGAGAATTGGATTGTTCAGCCTGGAGAAGGGAAGGCTTTGGGGTGACCTCATGGTGGTCTTCCAGTACCTGAAGGGAGCTGACCAGAAAGATAAACTATTTACAAGGGCCTGGAGTGACAGGGTAGGAGGGAATGGCCTCAAACTGACAGAAAGTATGTTTGGATTGGATATTAGGAAGAAATTCTTCCCTGTGAGGGTGCTGAGGCCCTGGCACAGGTTGCCCAGAGAAGCTGTGGCTGCCCCATCCCTGGAAGTGTTCAAGGATGGGTTGGTTGGAGCTCTGAGCAACCTGGGACAGTGGAAGGTGTCCCTGCCCAGGGCAGAGTGGTTGGAACAAGATGATTTGTAAGGTCCTTTCCAACACAAACTATTCTGTGATTCCCAGCAACAGGCAGGTGCCTAAACCTGAAGGGGTGAGGGCAACCAGCAGCTCTGTAACCCAACTCAAAGGTGGGCATAATATGAAGAGAAAGAAATCATAATAGAGGTAATAGAAAAATGGTCATGAAACTCCTCCCCCACCTTGTGTGTAGAAAAACAACAGCTTGGTCAAAGTGGAAAATTTGATGAAATGGACATTCTTAGGGGAAATGTCTGTTTTCAATTCTGTATCATGCACCAAGACTTAAATCTGTTACTGTTTTGGTTTTCTCAACAAAAAATATTTTCTTAAGCAAGTGTTTGGTTTGTTTTTTCTATAAAAAGAAACATTTTGTTTCCAAAGTACAGTTAAACTTTACAACTTTTTAATAATAGCCACTAAGTATCCAGCCTGGTGAAACATTTGGCTAAAAAATTGCACATGCTATTTTCAGCTTCAGTGTTTCAGCTTGTTCATGTCCAAACCTTTATGGTTTGAAATTTTGGACAAATGAATACTTAAGAAAAAAAAAAAGATTGCCTTCCTGGTCAACATTTTTCATAAAAAGTAGCAAACTTTTACCTCAGCTATGGAACTGTTGTGCAGCAGTAACATTATACCCAAAAATATACTTTCTTTACTGTATAGTGGTGATGTTACTGGCAGTGACTAATCCCTCTAGAACTCAAAGTCCTCTCTCCATCTGCAAAGCTGAGATGTCACCTCTTAAGGAGAAATAATCTTAACCCAGGCTGCTTTTGAAATACAAACGCTTACAGTGTTCCTAAACTTTTTGCAGGCTTAGATACTTAGATCTAAAGTACCATTTTAATTCATTAAGTGACTCCTTAATTAAATTAACAATTCCCCCCTTTCCTAATCAGTAGATCGTCTGTCTCTTATTCTGAGTCATATTCCAAGTGACAAAAATTTATTGCCTTTTCTCTCATTAACACTGCAGAGCAACAGTAGCGATGACTGACCTAGATGCTCTTTTGCTTCAGGAAGAGAATTTTACTAAACTTTATTAATATCCCCCATGTAAATTCAATAAATCACGTTTTTAATGGAGAACCTATTTTTTTCTTGAAGGACCTTTACTGCCAGTGCTGCATAAGGAAGATGCTTTGCTTACAGCACTCACACAGTAAAAAGCACGGTTAGAACAAGAAAAGTGATTAGATTTTGATTCAGGTGCCTACAGATTTTGAGATAGGGGCCTAAATTCTTGACCCTCTGTGTTTAAGATAGCATATTTGGTGCTGGTAGCAGAATACATGAGCTTAGTGACAAACTGTGCAGTTTATAAATGCACAATACCATTTCTATGGCTATTCTATCTAAAGAGGACATAAGCTCTGCTTTTCAAACTACATTTTACAGAAACAGCTAAAAAGCTGCCTCGCAAGATTTCCTGCTTACTTTGTGTCCCGGAGCAATACCCAACAAATTTAAAGAAAGCAAAGAGTGAAAGAGAATTAGGGAAACATTTAACCTAAACAAAACAAGCCATTCACGTAACAAGAGATACCGAAGAAATATAAGAAGAGAAGTGAAAGCAGGAAGACCACGTCAACATCTGGAAGCATTAAATGTATGAAACTCTTGTATTACTTAGTTTGTGCTTTACCCTCACTGTAACATGACCAGGTATGTGCAATTTTCTTCTTTTATTCAGGAGAAGCTTATCAGGAGAATGCTGTTCTATAGCAAGGCTTTTACAGGTGACCACAACATCATTACTACATCAGAGGAGACCCAACAGGCAGCCTGTGGAGACCACAGTTATCTATCAGTTGTTTTTTTAGAATCAGTGCTTCTGCTGCCTTTAAGCCTGTTGAATCTGTCTAAGGAGAGCAAAAAAATGTGTGAAACAGTAATACAGAATTAATTCTAAGTAGAAAGTCAGCCAGATGCTCCCTAAGGTCTCTGGGCAGTGTAAGACCAGAACAGATATTTTCAGATTGACACAGAAGAGAGGAGTTACAAATCATAGACTCACAGAATGGTTTGGGTTGGAAGAAACCTTTAAGGTCATCTCATTCCAACCCCCTGCCATGGGCAGGGACACCTTCCACTATCCCAGGTTGCTGAGAGCCCCATCCAGCCTGGCCTTGAACACCTCCAGGGAAGGGGCATCCACATCTTCTCTGGGTAATCTCTTGCAGTACCTCCCTACACTCTGAGTAAAGAATTTCTTCCTAACATCTAATCTAAATCTTTCCTCTTTTCATTTAAAACTATTCCCCATGTCCTATCTCTATCTGCCCTTGTGAAAAGTTTCTCAGAGGACATTTTCGGTTCAATCCATCTGAAATGTTGATTATACCTGTATATCAGACCCTGCAATTGTGAAATGTGAATATGTGTGGAGAGCTGGGTGGGCACAGCAGTTTGTGTCAGTCAGGGTGCACTTGCATAATCTGGGTGGTGTGCACAAGAACAGGGGTTTTTCAGCCTGGGTGCACTGTGCTGTCTTCTCAGTAAATGGATTTCACACCCTTCAATGAGAAGACTGATTGCATCTGCCTGAGACAGAGTTGAAAACCTGTTTTCATCTATAGCTTCCTTGTTTCATGTCTCTAACTTTCTCAAACTTTCACCATTTGGACTGGAATTTTCCATGCCAGCTTTGCATCCAAAGGTGATTATATAAAGATTGCTATGGTCAAAGAAAAGAGGAAGGTTTTATGTTTGCTTGGTTTTTTTTGAGAAAGACTAGACTACTTTTACTTTTTTTTCATGGATAGCTCTGCTCTCTGGAGAAGAACACTGCATTTTTCCTCCTTTCCATGCAGACTTCTCTGGATTTAGCTTATTCACAGTTGCTCACTGCTAAAGCTTGTTCAATGAGATGATGAGTTCAGTGTGCTTTAGGAGAAAATAGGACTAAAACCTGAGGCAGACTGGCTTCCACCCCCAAACGTCTGCAACATTTAGACAGGAATCTTCCTTTCTACTTAATTTAGGATGTGACTCTGATCAAGCTTTTCAAACTAATATTTTATTCCACTCTATAATATAATCTATGTAATCTAAAAATGTTTATGTCCTGCAGGGGCTTGAACAGCAGGAAGGAAGGCTGTACTGGGCTAATAGCTCACTGTATTCACTTGCTCCTGTGAGTTATTCACATTTCTTACCTGTGTTCCACATATCTGGAAGCCTCCAGGGCAGGCTGAGTTTATGTATGTACAGCAAGTTCCATAGCAAGGTCCCTTCTGAATTATTCCTTTGCATTGCAGCTGTTGTGGTTGAAAGTCATAGGCAAACACAACCAGAAATATAATGTTCTGTTGTCTCTCTGTAGAAGCTTGTGCAAAGTGTTGGCTAAATGCTGTTGTCACACAGGCTCTTTTTGGTAAGTCCATTTCCTCTCTGAGTTTCAGTGTCACAACAATGGTAGATTTGATGGTAGATTTTCTCACAACACAGACATCAAATGTGTAGCACCTCTTTAAAGTCCTTTAGATATATATGGCAAAGATCTATTTATTCAAACTGTCAATTTAAAAATTAATTACCTAATTTGATTATTAAAATGCATTGCAAGTTTTCTGAAAAAAAGCATTTGGTGATGCAAAATACCACCTTAAAAAATTTAAAAGATATTCATATTGCAAAAGAGATTGAAAAAACCAAAGTATGGTTTTAGCTGATTTGATCCATGTGGAAATAATGCATAACATTACAAAGAACATTTAATTTTTCACCCTGCAATAAAATACTAAAATATATTTCTCTTTCGGAATATTGCTTTATTGAGATATTTCTCTCCTGTCCTATGAACAAGGCTCCCTAAAGGACCTCATCTCTTACAACACAATGGATACTTCCCTGTGACCAAGTGCAACTCAGTGTTATTCTATCAATCTCTCAAATTCTTTGCTCTAACCGTCACATTCTTGGTAGCCTTTACTGTTGAATTACTTTCATGGGCTTGATAAACTTGATTTTTCCTGTGTTTTCCCTTGTGTTGCTTCAGAACACAAGTCAGGCTTTTTAACAGGGATTTTAATTTGGTTTTATTGCAAGGCACCTCTTTTTCCCACCAAAATTTCTTGTTTGCTCTTCCCTGTAACAGTGTGAGTATAGAATAGAAAAATCTTTGTATAACTGAGATATAAGAGGCACAGGACATACCCTAAACATGGGGAGGATGGTTGGAAATAGGAGATAGGAAGTTTTCCTGACAGATCCTGCAGGGTACAGCCAGCCATACAGCTGGGTCTTAGGACACCTCAGTGACAGCAGGCTGGGCAGCTAATTTGGGAACACTGGGACAGCAGTAGTGTGTCAGACCAGACAACATTTTCTGCCTCCTACGGAAATTAAAAAAGGAGTGCAGGAAGAGGTCTAATGTATCACGAAACTTTCCCTGCCCTGTTACTCAGGGACTTTCTGAGCTGGAGACTTGTGGCTTTGTGTTCCACAGACCATGACAGATTTTCCTCCATGAATTTGTCAAATTACGTTTTCAACCATATTATACTTTTGGCTTCCAGAGTTATCTGTATTTGAGCCTAATTATGTGCCACATGGAAAAGCGGTTCCTCTGCTCATTGCAGTTCTCTTGCAAGATAATTCATCTCATGTCCTTCGGTCTTAGATACGGAGAAGGAGCCACAAATCTCCCCATCCCACCCTCTTCTGCAGCCACCAGCACATGGAAGATCAAGTTCCCTCCTCCCCAGGCTGGAGAGTCCCTCTGTTCCCCACACAAATATTGCTCTGAACTGTGATCCAGCTGTTACCCTATTATTTCTATGTACGCTGTCTCATTTTTGAGAGTAACAGCAGGGCCCTGAAGCAGACACAAACACAGGGATTCTCCTTTCTATTCTCTCTGCTCTTCCTTCCCCCACAGTTATCTGGGTCTTATTTGCCTTTTCAACCTTCCTGAAGCATGGGCTCAGAATTCCTGTGGCACCATGCACAGTGACGCCGAACTCTTTCCGGGATGATAACCAGTGACTCCATGCCCGAGTGCAGTTCTTTGCTTTTCTTGGTGTTTATGTGCTTTTCCTGGCTACCTTATCGCCTCCTCACCCAATAACTTTCTCCCACAGATGGACCTTTGGATTTCTGAGATGCTGCCTGTGCCAAATAGTTGTGCTGCTGGCTTGTGTCACAGTCCCAGCGTGGGAGCTGCACTTGAGATGTTTGGGATCTCAACTTGGCTACTGCTGCCCTATGACACCTTACCGCTCTGTTTTCACTCTAAATTTTGAAATGTGTCTCTAATGTTTCATAAAGCCTCTCAGTACCAAATGAATTCTCCCTGATGCTGCCTCCCTCCCAGCTCTCCTCCTGCTCTGCTGAGAAAACTTTCACAGCTTTGGGTATTGTCCCCTTTGAAAAGCATGGCTGTTTATTTCGTATGTGGTTAGGCTGTAGCTGTTTCCTTTTCCATGGCACAAATCAGCAAGCTGACTTACATTCCCTGATTGGCTGGTTAAGCTTAGCCAAGATTCAAAACTCAGTCTTGAACAGAACTGAATGTGACATTTTCTTTTCCAGCTGCTTCCCTGAGTTTGAAATGCCACGTACTTGTGAAGGAAAGTCCCAAAACAGAGCTGCTTATTCTAACCCTGGACAAGACACTTTACCAACACAGGAAAAAAATGCATTATTTATAAAAATCCCCCTTTCTATCCTTCAGGGTAAACAGGGTGTGTGCCCTCAGGTCTGCTTGGGCAGAGGGAGCAAAACCTGTGCCATGTGTGAAATATTCTGTCTGAACTCTCCATTTCTGTTAGTCTGCCCAAATAAAAAAAATCACTGGCACTGTAAATTCACAGTAGCATATACTCCAGTTATCTTAGCCCATGGCATGATGGCTCAAAGGAAGGCACTAGGGAACTGCTGGGGCAGGACTCAGTGGTGAAGATGTCCCTTCCAGGATGTTTGTTGTTACTACTGCCATCACATCTCATTGGGATGCACAGATAGGACAATGACAATGAAAATTTTGTGCTGTGGCCTCCTTTCAAAGCAAGAAAAAAACAGCACCCATAGAGTTGTTTTTGTTTTGGTCAACAAAAACTTAGACATAATGGTATTTTTGCTGAAGGGACAGTGTACAAGTTACTGAGCATCTTATCATTTTTTAACCCATGTACAAAACCACACTCCCTGAAAAAGCAAAAGATTGGTAACAACTAATTCCTGCAGCTGGCAATGTTAAAAATCCTACTCTATGTATTAAGTTTATGGTGTGCTGCTGCTATTGCTGGTTTCCCACATTCCAAAACTATATAACAGTCTGTCTTCATGTTAAGCACAATAATGGTGTGAGGTTGCCATGACTAGGAGTGATTGTTAAATAGATCTCCTTACTATATATAATTACCTCATTGTCTAAGCAAGCAGCCACACAGAGCAGCTTAATTTTTGTTAAATTTAATTCAAATCTGACAGTATTACAAACTCTCAGAACACTGCAACAAAAGAACTTGGTATTCATAAAGTAATTTGTTGCTAATTTTGTCCAGTGCCTTAAAAGGTTGCTGGAAGTAGGGGACCACAAAAGAATATACTGCTCCAAGCTGGGATTTTTATCACTTTCTAAATGACACAGTGAATGTCAGGGAAAAGCTGTGTGATAGTGGCTGAATGGGTATTGATGGCTGCTGTAACGCTAAATGATGCATTAGCACCACAAGAGAGGCAAAGAACAAATCATCAGTGACTTTTTCTATTTTACTCTTTCAGGGATAAAAACTCACATCAAGACTTGCAAAACCTGAATTAGATTTGTTAAAAACAATTAGCTGAAGGAAACCTGCAGCAGACAAGCCCAGTTGTGTGCCCGTGTTCTCTCACCCATCGCTGCAGCAGCACAATAAGCACGGGGCACTAAAAAAGCACAAGAACAATTTTGTTTGGATCCAGGCTGTTCTTTTTAGAAATCTGACAAGCTCTGAAGTATGGCTGGAAAACTGCTGGAGGGACCAAAAAAAAAAAAAAAAAACCAAAAACCAAACAAACCCACAAAAACCAGCCCAAAAAATGACATGGGAAGAGGGTGTTGTTCCTTGTGTCCACTTTTGTACACCCAACCCACTTTTGTACACCCAGCTCTGCTGCCAGTATTAAAAAGCTGGTCTTCCTCATCTATGCATGAGAACAAGCTCTTTCAGCTGCTTATGCAGGCAGGAAAAACAGCTCCCCCTGATCTCTGCTGTCCAAACCAGACTGAGTGCAATGTTCAACGCATATTAAACATTGTATCTGATGCTTTGGCTGGTAGCAGCGAAGAGAACTGGGAGCCTCCCTGAATACTGCAGAAGTATTTCTCCATTTCAAGTTAATACACTCGGGGTCTGAAAAATGTGACTGATTTTTTTATTTGCCCTGCGGTTTAGGCACCCACAGTCACCTAACCCATAACAACCAGTTTTTACCAGTGCATGCACCAGTGTTTGTGGGACAGATTCCCAGGCTGGCCAAGTGATACATCAACAGCTCAGAAAGTCCAGAGAGTAGGTGGATCTAAATTTCTCTTTAAGCAGAGAGGGTCCAGGGACTTACAAAAAACATCAGCTGGGGGTGGGTGGACTGGACTGAGGAGCAGTCTGGAAATTCCTGACACTCTGCGCCCCTTGGCTGGCAGGGCTGAACTCAGTTCCCACTAAAACCGCAGCAGTTGTGCGCCAAAAATATGGAGAGTGTAGGGTTAGAAGGGAGATGAGCTCACTGGTGGGATGTAGACTCCACCCTCCTTTCTCCATAGTGGGTGATAGCTGCCGTGTGCATTACTGCAGGTTCCCTGCCTCCTGACATGAGCTGAACATGAGCAGTGACCTCATGGGCTTATTAATTCTTCTTACTGCATTTGTGTTTTTTCTCTTGAGTTTTTCATTTAGCCATCCAAAATTTTAATTCTCTTAGTATTTCTTAAGCTACCCATGGGTCCTATTATCAGCAAAAAAAAAAAAAAAGGGAGCTAAGAATAATTTTGCTTACACTGCTAGGGTAGAGATCAGTCTTTGGCAGCAAAGATGTTTGTAGTTCTACTAATAAAAATTACTTAAAATAAAAAAGCAACCAATCAGATCTCATACAAAATGAGAGTTCATCCTCAACATCCCCCTTGTCCAGGCTTGTTTCCTGGCAGACCTTTGAGGGGACATCACATCTCACTGTGACAGTGTTTGGACGGCATATAGGGAAGAGCCA
The DNA here is from genome assembly GCA_013397915.1 of Daphoenositta chrysoptera. NCBI lineage: Eukaryota > Metazoa > Chordata > Aves > Passeriformes > Daphoenositta > Daphoenositta chrysoptera. Next base: position 103,805 of record VZRO01000605.1, on the reverse strand, counting down.
AAAAATATCCAACATTCCCTATATACTAGACTGTTTCTAGTAGCCCAGACTGATGCATCTGGAGTCAAAGCAAAAACACTGATGCAATGCCTGCGCTGTGGTAGCAGCAGGCTGGGAGATGGAAATGATTATGCCCAAGCAGCAGCAGAGCTGCTGCCCATGCTCTGTGCAACAGGACCTTTTGGAGAACCCTGGAATACGTCCAGCAGGAATGAATGGAAATAATGCAGGGAGAGAAAGTGGAACACCTTTGTGGCACAGCTGTGATCAGGGAAAGGGAATTTAGAAATTGCTTGCTTCATATCGGGTCACCTGTTTTAATTTGAGTCAGTTAACCAATGTCCTCAAAACAGGAACTACGGGTATGTGTCAATCAAAGTGAATGAGCACTTACAGCTTGGGCAGGTCAATAAAACTTTCATAAATAAATCACCAGAGTTGTTTCAGTAGCATGTAGCAGGTCAGAAGTGACATGCTTCACTTTTAGGGGCTACACTGTTGTTTGACATACCAGGAATACATGAACCAACTGCATTAATAAAGAAATACTTAGCCTTGCTTAGTGAAGTCAGCACAGGTCAGAGCACCATACCTATAGTCTGTCCTTTTACACCATTCCCTGGGTTGTGATGAAACCAGAGCATCCACACCTCAAATCCTCTCTTTAGTTTTGGGTCTGTCACTGGAAGGAAGACATTGAGGTGCTGGAGTGTGTCCAGAAAAGGGCAACAGAGATGGTGACAAATTTGGAGCACAAGTTTCATGAGGTGTCTTGGTTTGAAATACAGGTGTCTGCTAAGGAAGGCAGGAGCCTCCCTTGGAATGGAAAATGTAACCCCCTTCCCTCCAAATTATTATAATTTTGAAATTAAGGGGCTCTCAGGCAAAGATATAAGAATAGGAATATCAGTTCTTTCCTAGTGTGTATAACAAGGCAAACAAACAGCAATAACTGTGGCAATAACCCCAAGCAGAAGCAGAACCCGGTGCCGGCCTCTCCCGCCTGTCGGGCCCTTTCCCCGCGGTGCAGTTCCGCTCACGGCCGCCAGGGGCGCTGCTGGCTCCCGGCCGGGCAGGGCGGGGCGATGGCTCCCCCGCGCCTGCAGGGGGCGCTGTGCCGCCAGCTCAGCCACGTCTCCCTCACGGGGAAATGGCGGGCGGGCTGGAGGAAGGGATGGAAGGAAAAAAGGTTCACAAACCCCCTTGGGGCAGCCGATCCCGGTGCTCCAGCAGGACACTCAAGAGCAGCAAACCCGAATGGCAGGAATAAGCACAAAATCGCGTAGATGAGATGTATCAAACTCCACGGCTGTGGTGGGAGCCATGGGGCGTTTTGGCAGGCAGGGCCTGCAGCGTACCGAAGGCTCAGAGCAGCGGCAAAGGAACGGCGGGGCGGGGGCCGCAGCGGGCCGGCGCCCCGCAGGGGAAAGGNGCAGCGGCCTGGCTCCCGGCAGGGAAAGGTGAGCTTGGGATCCCAGGGTTTTTCCCCTGGGGCACTCCAGTAGATGGTGAAAAGTCCCTTTTTTATTGAGGTAGGGTGTTAAATAAGGTCCCATGCAATGGCCTCTCCCACGAGCAGAGCTCCACTCACAGTAGAAGAAAAGCAGCAGAAGGCAGAACACCACAGTGGTGACAAATTCTACCCACGGTGACTGCAACCTCTCTCCCTGAATGCCCAGAGCACAAGAGAGCTAGGGACTCCACCCAACCCTGTTTTCCCAGTCCAAAACTCGTGGCATCTCTGCCCTGCACCAGGACCCCCAGGCGAAAGAGAGTAGCCAGCTGGCCCCTCCCCTGAGCTCTGACAACTTTTGTCTCTCTTAAGTATCTAGTTGTTATTGTCTCAGAGCAACATGTATTGGGGAAAAGTCCTTAAGAGGAAAAAGATAAAAATGGAGAACTCCTAAAACCCCAACACGAGGAGAATTTGAGGGAGCTGGGGGTGTTTACTCTGGAGAAAAGGAGCCTCAGAGGGAGCCCTTATGGCTCTCTACAACTCCCTGAAAGGAGGCTGTAAAATAAGGTGATGGGGGTGGAATCAGTCTCTTCTTCCAAGTAACATGTGATAGGATGAGAGGTAATGGCCTCAAATTCCACCAGGGGAGTTTTAGATTGGACATTAGCAAAAATTTCTACGCTGAAATTTTGGTAAATCGTTGAAACCAGCTGTCCAGAGAAGTTTTCAAAAGAGATTTGGATGTGGCACTTAGGATTGTGGTGTAGTGGTGAACAATGGTGGTGCTGGATGAAAAGTTGGTTGATGACTTTAGAGGTCTTTCCAACCTAAGCAATTCTATGATTTGTGAGATCAGCATGCCTGCCTGAGAAACAAGATGTCCAGTATTGGAAATGTCTTTTACTGGTTTTGCATTTTTAAATAACTTTTTACACCATATGCTTTCTTGTTCAAGCACTGAAAGGAGGCAGAGTTGTAGGGAGTTGGGTGACCATGCAACATCCTGCCTACAGCCATGAAGGGGTACTGCAGGGATGGGAAATGGAGCTCTTAGGAATGCTGGGTGTTTCTCCTTTCCTGGCTTCCTAGTGAGTTTGTCATTGCAGGAATCTGTAACCAGCAAGCTGATTCAGTAAGTAAAACAAAAATTAGTCAAAGATGTTGAATGGCAGTGCCACCATCTTGGCTCCTACTTGAGGAGGCCTTGACTCTTGAACAACCCACAACACTTTCCAGAAGAGAGAACAAAAAAGAAAGTAGCACATAGATGAGAAGTTAAATGCCCCCACAGCATAGACATGTATTTTTGATGCTCAGGGACACATAAGCAGCAGGACCAGGGCACTGCATCTCCTGAGGGGGCTTTAGGTAGCCATGTAAGAGGAGCTGGAGGTGTAAATTGAAGCAGGTGAGGGCAGGTAGAGGCCTCAGCAGGGAGCACTGAGGAAGGAGAGGTTTTAATTAAGTTACAACCTGGTCTCCCAGACACCACCCTCCAAATTAGCTCTCAGGGTTTCTACCTGGACACTCCCTCTAGACAGCCCCTTTGCATGGCTGCTTGGGGTGGTTGTTGGTACATGTTGCCCTGCTCCCAGGAGTGGCCATGTGTGAGACTGGCCCAGCCTGGTCCAGGTGAAGGGAAGGAGCAGCAGCAGGAGGCAGACGTGCCTCAATCAGCTGCTGGCATTGCAGTGTCATTAGGCAGAAGAGGTTAAAAATAGGATTTTGCAATCTAGTGAGTGGAAACATCAACCAGATGGCGGAGGAGGGAAAGAGGCGCTATTCCTACTGTCTAGGTAAGGATTTTTGTTAAACTGTCCAGGATCAGAAAGCTGATGGAAGAAGGTGCCATGCAGCCCTGTGCCAGCAGGGTCTGGGGTAGGCCCACAGGCCTGGGCTCTCTCTGGGAGCTGCTGTCTGTCTGTCTGTCCATTGTGGTGTGGCTCATGGGGGGCTACCCTGGTCCTACCAAGTGTTGTGATGAAGGTGTGAAAAGCTGCAAGCAACTTCTACCTGCTGGGGTAGGTGTTGTGTCTGCTGTGGGCAGTGGCTGAGTGAAGCTTCACTGAGAGAGGAGTGCTCAGGAGTGAAGCTTTGCCTTTCACCTGAGGCACGGGAGCTTCTTAGCAAAGTGCTGGTAGGTCTGAGGTTGCTCAGGGCAGGTGCCTCCTGTTGTCTACTGGAATGTCATGGAGAAAGGCTTGACTGGGGAGCCTTGGCACCAGGTCTGATCCCACTGGCTGGGTGAGCCTGTGTCCAGTGGAACGTGTGTGACAAGAAAGCTCAGGCAGGTCTTTGTGTTGCCACATTTATAGTGACTTATCATGTGGTAAGGGAGGAAACCACACCTGCTGCCATGGAACAGGCCAGGTCTCCTGTGCCACCATCCCCTCTCCCTCCCTCTGCCCCCTTGCTTGGTCCTGAGGCTCCCCTGCTCACCTGCTGTGCTTCTTGCAAACAGCAAATGCATCCAGTAAGTTAATGCAGGGTGAGGGTCACTTACTTACCCAGTCTCATTTATGCTTTAAATTAAAATTCTTAGGTGAAAATTAGGACCTAGTGTTTACCTGAAATAAATCCTGGTTACAAGGGAGTGCTTTATCTGCTAGTAAGAGGTGAAAAAAGAAACTACTATGTGTTAACTCCATTATAGCATGTTGTATCTCTACATCATTCAGATGTCACTTTCTCAACCTCCTTCCCCGGGTGAAATGATATAGCCATGATGGGAACTGCTGAGATGGTGGCACACAAGGCTGTTCAGGGGCTCAGTAGTTGTGCAAAAGGACCACAGTCAGAAATAGCACGGTAAATTATCTGAATTTACTTCTTACAACTTTCTTTCTCTTAACTTATAATGGATTCAGTCTGTAAAAGTAAAGTGGTACAGTTGTGTGTGAAAAGGTGCTCTGATGAAATGAGTGTTGCCTAATGGAATCAATACAAAAATATATGATACTAATTTTCCAGCTACTATGACGGAAAACTGTGGAAGGAGGAGGGATCCTCTTGCAGATGGGCAAACCCTATGACTCCCTCAGTTCTCCCCCACTTAAAAGCTATCAATTTAGAGCTGTCCTGTGTATTGCCCCATGAATTGAACAAGCCTTTTCAGTCTTTAATTAAGGGTGACAAACTCTTTGAACATCACAGCATTCATCTGTTCATGTGTGGAAAGCCTGGTATAACAAAAGAATTTAATCAAACTACAAGCCTAATAAAGACTACATTGCCTGAACTAAATGATGTTATTGCTGCTGCAGCTCATAGTTTTACATTTAAAAAAGCGGGTCAGAGTGTTCATTCATCTTGATTAGCAATGCCAACCTAATTACTTCTGGAGGAAACAGTAATTAGCTGGAGTCTCACCTCATTAATCATGACATTCTTCTAGCAGACTATTTTTATCTCATAAATGGCTTGGATTGGAACAAGGTGTATATTTGAATTCTAGTTAATTGTACACAGCTTGCTGCATAACATTTCACATTTTTATCATTTAACTGCTTCCTTCCTGTAAACCTCTCAGCTATTTTTGTAGGCTGCTCTTGTTAAATAAGAGGTGAATGGCCCACATAAGATAAGTCAGCTTTAATTATGGATGGAAGGAGATGAAGGTGTGTTCCAGCAGCAGGGAAATGGAGTCCCTGCCTGCACAGGAGACCAAAGGGATCTTTTCTCAGGCAGAAATCAGGCCACAACTACTATTGCACTGACACTTAAGAGAAGTCTGGGCCAAGATTTTCATTGGGGAAAAATGGTTAAATACATCCTTGTTAAAGCCAGGTTCCTGGGGATGTCTCCATGTAGGCACCTTGAAGTCAGTGCACCTGAGTTGCCAGTCACTTCTGACAGTATGGATTATTACATGGTTTAAAAATGTGTGTTGTTAGAAACTTAGTTTTGCATTTGTTAAAATCAATGAGGAAGCAAGTACTTTTTTTTTGGGTGGAAGTTGTTTTTTGAAAAGTTGTGTTAAACAACTTCTTAATTTTACAAATCATGGTTGCCTTATTTTTCTGAATTTTAAGAACTGGGGAAGAGAGAGAGCCTGGAAGTCACAGTTCCATATTCAGTTTACTAATAAAAGTATTAGAGCCTAATTTTCTAGGGAGGATGATTATGGGTGCATTAGTCTGGGAACATCAGATTTTTTAGAGGTAGTAAAATAAATGGATCTTTGTATATATGCTTATGAAACATATGCCAGGTATGTCCCTATTACTGGTCTACTGTGAAGAAAGTTCTCCTGCATGAGGCCATGTTTTATATATGTTTTTTTAATGTTGAAATAAAGGGTTTTTTTTTCCTTACCTACAATCTATCTTTTTAAACAAGCAGTATGTTAATCTGAAACAATGACAGAAGATTCACGAAGAAACATAGGAAAAATAAAAGTTACTATTTCATTTTTAACTAACAAATATTGTCAAGCTTATACTTGGCATTAGTTGCATGCAATGTTTTACATTTCCAAAGCACACAAACACTAACATCAGCTTTTTATTTGCTTTCAGTAAGCAGAGAAATTAGCTGTGTTTTAGAAGTTGATCTATGAGCAGCTTTCCTCTTCCATAATCAGGTAAGTTTACATTACTGCAAATGGAAACTAGTAGCTATTTTTGAGTGCTTCCTGCAGGAATATTTATTTATAACTGCCCCACTGATTGAGCTGTAACCCAGCAGTCATTGGGGCACTTTTGGAACTTGCAAATAAGAGAGCAAATATTCTTATCAGTTTTTGAGAAATGATTAAATTATTTTCATTGTAATAATTAAAGAAATTACTCTGTATTTTTATGCAGTTGTGTTTTAAAAAAAGTTTTCTTGAAGTCCTGTCTCCTATCTTTCTATTACAAAAAGAAAATGGGAAACACATGAGGAGAAAATCAAGTGTCCCTAAATTGAACAAACACCTCTCTCTCCATCCTTTGACCTTGAAAAAAACATTTTTTCCCAGGAAAGAATTTTATGTAAGAGACAATTTTCATTGTAAAAAGATGTTAAATTACAATCAGGTCCACACAATGATAAAGCAAAAAGCTTCTTAACTTCTCTGGCAGAAGCAGCCCTGCTTTTTCGTAGATGTGAAGTAGCTGCATGCAGAAAAAAGGCATATTTGACACATGCATATGCTACATGTAAATGATTTTTTGATATTGAAGTGATTAATTAAAAAATCTGTTTCAATAACTGGTATTGTTTCTAATCACTAAGTTTATTATTAGGATCCAATATGTTTAAGGCAGATTTCTTTGATTATAGGTCCCAGTTTACAGTGTTATGCTAGAGGCAGTCCTTGTCAGATGTTAGAAATGTAGGAGTTTTCCTAATGAGTATGTACTTATGAATTAATAAAACTTTAGTAAATATCTAATGAAAACTGTAGTCTTGTTTGCCTGCATATTACTTGTGTAGATATCACTGATGTCTCATCATTTCAGTCATGGATCACTTCTAGAGGGTTCCTCAAATCTAGAGAAAATTACTTTCCCACTTCTAATAGGCTAGAAGGAGCTCATACTAACTTTTTGATATTTAAGTAGTACTTCTGACATCTCAAATGAATTTATAAAAAATGAATTAAGCCACTCTCCTGCACTTGTGATAGAGGCTGGCATTACCTGCCCAGCTTTGAGGAGGAACTGAAAACAAAGTTGCTTAAGGACAACTCTTTCAAAAAGAAGGATGTTAATGTGTGTAGGGCTCAGAATAACCAACCTTTTCTCTTGTTACAGGTCAAAACATCAGTATATCTTAAACTTGAGCTTCGTGACTTCGTGAGCCAAGTGCAGAGCCAAGAGCAGAAGACCAAAGTTCTTGTTATCAGGGTGATGAGGTACGGACTCAAACTTTACTCGTCCTCTCCTCAGTAGAAATTTAATCAAAAACCCTTAAAGAGATTCAGTCAAAGGGTCAGGCTGATGTGATATCCCAATAGAACACAATTTCTCATCCTGAAATCCACGATAAAGGGAACTGAGCCTCCTTTGTACCATTTCATTGATGAACGTTGTAGAGAAGTGGGGAATGATGGTCAGATGTTTGGCTTCCCAGCCCTTGGGACTCAGGTGGTCTGTGGTACAGGGAAAATGCCCTTTTGTTGTCTGGAGCTTGCAAAGTTGAATTTCTGTACATTTGTGGGGACTGTGGGAAGGGGCCAAACAGACACTGGAGGAGTGGGATAGACCAGGCTGCTGCTCTGGTGGATTTGACACCTCCTATTTCCCCCTGCCTGCTGCTGCAGAGTTGTAAGAAGCACTTGAGCACGTCTCCAAATTTCTTATTTCAATTTTCTTGTGATTTATGACCAGACTCTGTTCTGCAAGGCCTGCAGTACCAAACACTTCCACCATCCCAGTAATATGCCAGTCACAGGACGCAAGTGCCATTTTTTGGGTATGTTTTATCAGACAGTATAAGCTTTGTGTTTTTTACCTCATTTAAAACATGTGATCCTGGTCTCAGGTATTACCACGGTCTCATCCTATCTTTGCCTTGAAAGGCTTTTAAGAATGTCCAAGGGAAAAATTTTAAACATTAAAATTCAATTACAAACTCCATAAAATTATTTAGAATTGCTATTGCTTGGTAACAAAAAGACAAAAATCAAACACAGTTTCTGGACATTGGGAGAGACAGAATGAGTCTGCACTTTTAAATAAGAGTAAGGGACTTGAGTAGCATAACTTCTGTCACTGTCTATAGCCTTTGATAGCTCTATCCTCCAGATAATCCTAAAAGTGATTACATTGCCGTTGAGATATTCCTGCAGGTCTTTACTCTCACCCATTGCCATAGCTGAACAGAAAGCCAACAGAAACTAGAGCAAACTTTGAGCAATTATATATATATATTTAATAACTGTCATTATTTTGGTTTTTCTAGTAGCATAAGGTGGACACAAATGGTACTGTGGGCAACTGGTTTGTGGGAAAAACAAAAGAATAAACCATAATGGAGAGGCATGTTGATTATGCATTACAAACATGGATGTCCTCCAGGGATAACCATGCACTGGCATGAGGATAATCAGACTTTCAGTACAAGGCACCCTTCTGGAAAAGGCAAATTATGTGGTATTTCTGCTTGCTGAAGACTAACTCGTGTCTCCTAATTTTATATTGGTGAAGTTATCTAACACACATCAGAAAATACATGTAGTAAAACAGATATTTAAAAGTTTCTAACACATTTAAAAATAAAATTCAAGGCACGACCTTATAATTGAAAGATTAAATCCTGCCCTAGCCAGTAAAAATAGATTAAAAGCATGGGAAACTATTTTAAGCACAGTGTTGGCTGTACTAGACAATTTTAGTTAGGTCTGTGTCTCAGTCTTGTCAGGGATTAGCATAGTCCAGAAGGCTGCAGTCAGTATGCCAAAAAATGGTTATGGCAGGGGGGATGAAGTATTAAAAAAATTATAGAAAGCCAATGTCTATAAATAAAATGGGACGGTAAACCTGTACCTGAAATGTAGAAGTATGATAAAGATAAGCCTTGGAAACTGGTCATAGATGAAAAAATAGAAGAGACTGTCAATGACAGCATCCAGTTCTGTTGTATGCAATGGGAATTCTGCCACTTTCATCTTTTGGCCAGGATTTTTTTCATATGGAATGGGCCCCCAGCTGGCACATGCTGTTGCAGTTCCATGGTTTTCCATGGAATTATGACGTGTTTTTAACAATGTAGAATGGACTCAGTTTGAGGCTTTGCACCTTGTGCAGTCCTTCATATCAATGTGAGGAAGTTGGATCATTCAAACTTTACAGGACAAAGAAAAAAAATCAATCCCCTTGTTGCTATAAACACTTTTACTGGCAGTGGAAAAAATACCAGGCTAAGCTTCAAATGCTTGTTAGTCTTATTTTTCCCTTTTAATTTTGTTTGATTGCTTATGTATGAGATTAAAATCCCCTAATTTGTGAAGAATTTGCAGGTGATCTCTGATCCATGTTGTTGCAACAGCCTCATCTGTGAGTAGATCCTCACAGTGTACACATTTAGGGAACAGATGTGGTCCCACTCCCATGATCCACCATCTCAGAGAAAAGATGCAGATGTGTCCAAAGAGTTTGTGAGGGTAGAAAAACTCATGGATACTGAGTTTAGATTTATTCTGCCGAGACAACAGCCAGAAGTAGCTGAATTTTAATGTAATGGCTTCCAGAATGTATAGCAGCTTGAGGAGAGAAATTTTTCAATTCAGATTTGTGAAGTCCCAAAGAACTATTACCATCCCTTTCTGGTGGTGCACCACTGTTCTGAGGACTGATGGAATTCTTTCATATCAGGCAGAATAGGTGGAGGGCACGTTGTTATACCACAAACTGCCAGGGAAATTCCTGGTGACCTTTTCTCTTTCTAATAATATGTCTTGGCTCAGGCTTTTTCTCTGTGAAGTCATGAATATTTTCAGTTTTCCCAGGAAAGGCAAAGAGGTAGGGCTTCTGCTGCTCCTGATCTGTCTCATATGCAAAATGTTTCTATATGTCTTCTCTTATTCTGACTTAGGAGCACCTCAGAACCTCTGCCATACATTTGAATTTTGTCTTGATTTTTGTTATTCTATTCATTTCTAGACAGTGTACTGTAATTATTCTTTGCCCCAGGGGTTTGTTTGTACTGAGTCACTGAAGCTGAATAGCCCTTCCTTATGCGTATTTTCTTTGCAGACATAATTTGCTCACTTAAATTATTAGTGTGTTTATGCTACTTATGTTTGATCTTGATTATAAAAAAGTGCTCATTGTGGCCCTGAGTTGTAGATAATGTCTGGCATTCATTAACCAGCTTAAAGAGTAATTTTAGACTGATCTATTAAAGAGGTATAAGAGGTAGTGTAGGTTGAAGTGCTCTAAATGAACACCTTTTTCCTGGGATTTAGCGTGCTAAGGGATCTGCAGAAGTTGGGCAGTCTCAAACTGTTAGGTTTAGCTGTTGCCAACTTGGTTGCTGTTGACTGTGTGCCCATGTTTGCACCATGAAAGCACTTGGTGAGGAACGAGTGGGACAGAAGATCCGAAGGAAAACACACTTTAATCGAGACACTGGGCAGCCCTAAAGAGCCTTGTTGTTCAAACTGTTTGGCAAATTTTGGTGTGACACCCTGGTTTCACGTGCAACAACTTTGCTTTCATCTGCTGGAGGAAGGCCTGGGTGCACAGGGCCGTGTGGTCCTGCCCTCACCCTCTGCTGCCTCTGAGGCTCATGAGAGCTACACTGCAGAAACGATTAGTGATTCACACTCCTTGGAGGGCTCGGACAGCCCACTGAGGGGAGATGGAGGGCACCTGGGAGCTGGAGAGAGGGGCCGATAACGCTTTTGGGTGGAACCTTATCCTCCCACATTGCCAGCAGTGGGAGCTCCTGGATCAGCTCCACGTAACTTCATCCCAGGTTAGGGCTGGGCCAGGCCAGCAGGTGCTCACCTGGGCAAGGGTGGTGGTGCTTCACTGCTTCAGATTCTGGCACTGTGAAAGGCTGTCCAGGGAAGGAAGCGTCAGGCTCAGATCACTGAAGTCCAGCATGAGAGTTTAAATTCACCTCAGACAACTCTACAGAGTTCCAGAAACAAATGTGAACCTGTCTCTTCTGTGCAGTGAAGCTGCCTCACACAGCCTGGCCTCTTGGCAGGACTGGTGCAGCAGGAAACAAGAGGAGTAAAAACGAGGATGAGTCATGGCATGTATGGATTTGTGCATCCTGGTACACATCTGATGTTACAAATTGTTTGTGTGCGAGGAACACATGATTTTGAAGTTTCAATTTGAGTTCGGATAGCATTCAACAATCTCATTTCATTCCCATTTAAAATCCAGCTTAATTAAAATGTACAGAGTATTCCCACAATGACTATTGTTTCTAAGGTGTGTGTCTCTTTCAAATTCCCAGTATAAATAATCCTGTAAACAGGTAATTAAAGCCATCTGCTTCTTGGTAGCCTAGTTACCTTTGCAGCATCATTTACATTTTTCTCCCCTTTAACTCATGGAATTAAATTGCCATAAATTCTTACTTTAGTGGATAAACTACTACAAGTTAACGCTTATGGCACATAATTTGTCAAGAAAAGTCATATTCTATTGAATTTCTCTTCCAAATAAACTGTTCTTCACATCTACAAAAAATTGTGCTGACATACCCATAAGCTGTAATCAAGCATAAGACACTTAAAATAATGTGGTTACTGTCTGTGATTTCGTATTCCTCTTTTTCTGTGAAAATTGTGCTTTTTATCAAGTCATTAAAGGTAGGTACTGATGTCTATGAACCTATTTTGAGCTAAGGATCTGGCTCTTGTTTTAGGCCACTTTCACAGAAGAGTAAACTGAAAGAAAAATTTTAGAATCATTCTTGGAAGTGAATAAAAACAGAGTTCTGCCTTATGGTCATCTCTTTTAAGTGAGAGAAAAAGAACCTCTCTTGTAGCAATCTGGCTGATAACGTTATGACTGTTAGGTGAAGATTTAAATGCGCTGACAGCTGCAAAGGCCTATATTGTGGTGCCCAAGGTACTTGCTGGGACTTGCAACTTCTGATGGAGTTGCAACTTATTTTTCCCCAATAGCAGAGGGCGAAAAATGTCTTCTGAGTCTTCTTTAAGTTATTCCAAGCTCTTGGGAACTTCTGCACATTTTTCTGTGAGAGGAGAAACACTCTTCACCTCTATTTCCTCCCTCTTAAAAATAGCAAGTTCACTGCTGGTTACTCACACCTCACACTTGTAAGTTCTGGATTGACATTGTAAAATCTGGGGCAAAATATTGCAATATTCCACCTGACTGTTAAGTTTTAAAAGCAGAATCTGCTTAAAAGGGAGTAGGAGGCCTTTTGCCATCCCAAATAATGCAAAAACCTGGTATATAATTCTCATTGTATTGGTGGCACTTTCTGAAAGAACCGTTCACAACTTTCAAGCACAAAGCAAAGGTATTTGAGCTCTTTAGCCCCTTAAATTCTTTTGTGCATCAGAGCAAGCAACATTGTTTCAAAATTTCCTATTAAGAGGGTTTACTATGGATGTGGGAGAGAAAAAAACCAAACCAAAGAAACCCACAAGAAAGAAGCCAGGTTCTGTTACCTGGGGTTTTCTTTAAAACTCCAGTTGAAGCTTGCTGGTGAAGGGAGGTGGTTGTGCATAGATACAGCAAATAAGTTACTGCCACTTTGGGTTTATTCAGTAACTACTTAAGGCACCTAAAATACTCTGTGAACACCTTTAGGAAAAGAACTTAGTATGGCTGCTTACAGTTATTTTCTGAGGATGATGACATGAGCAGGCAGGCTAGATATGTACAGTCTTAATCCCAAGTTATTAAAACATCATTTTAAATGAACAGAAATTGGAAAAGTAAGCCTAATTATGGGATTGCTTATGTAATAGAAATAACAACCTTTTTATGGGTTTATATAGTTGCATCATTGGGAGTTGAGACACATGTAGAATATTATTGCATAACTGAGCCATTAATCCAGCATTGTGCAATAATAACCTACATTTGTCTTTTTCAGTTATGACCAATTGAAGTTTGAATTATATTTTGTTTGCGCTGCAGGTAATACAAAAGTGGCTTTTGGATTTGGTTTTTAAGAGCTTGTTCATAATTTCTGAGTTTGGTGGTGTTTCTGTTCCACACACAGTTTTCTGTAAGAATATCATATCTTGCAGGTACATGGCATTTGGTTTAAAGAAAGCTGATTTTCAGTTCCAGTGGTTGTGGTTTAGCTTAGAAATAGGTGCAAAGGGAAAAGCCCACCAAGCTGAAAAAATGAAAATGCTTTTGACTTTGAACAGTAACAGAGTGACTTGCAGAGGGTGGAGTGCCTCCCAGGAGAACAGGCACGTTGTGTCTTTGCATGTGCAAGGATTGCTGGCAGCGGGGGAGAGAGAGAGAAGAACACGGGGGCAGAGCGGAGCAGCTCTGAGGAGGAGCCTCCTCTGTGAAGGAATGCTGCTATGGGCCATTAGCAGTCATTGAAGTACAGGCAGGGGAAAGTAATGCTGGTTTTTTTTCTCTCCCTGCAATGTTTGGATCCATATCCAAGAAATAAAGTCTGTATAAGGAGAGCAAAGTTCTTCTTATTGTCAGTACAGACAAAGTATCTGTGCCGAGGGAGTCAAGGGTGTTCTCCCAATGAAAGCCACCCCTTCCTTCCAGTATCGGAAGGGGGCCAACAAGGAAGCCATAGAGGGATTCTTCATCAGGAACTGTAGTGGCAGGGCAAGGAGTAATGGCTTCAAACTGGAGGAGGAGAAATTTAGGTTAGATATACAGAAGAAATCCTTTACTGTAGGAGTGGTGAGGCCCTGGCACAGGTTGCCCTGAGAAGCTGTGGATTCCCCATCCCTGGAAGTGTTCAAGGCCAGGTTGGATGGGGGCTCGGAGCAACCTGGGATAGTAGAAGGTGTCCCTGCCCATGGCAGGGGGTTGGAACTGGATGATCTTTTAAGGTCCCTTCTACCCAAGCCATGCTGCAATTCTATGATTGTTTGCCAGAGAAGATGGAACTCTAGGAGAGAGCAGGTAGTTTCAGTGGAGAACAAATGCTGGAGGTGTATTCCAGGAAATACTGTTCCTGATGAATAAAGAGAATTCATGTGCATTTATACATACATTTATATATTTTAATTTTTGTCAGGGCTGGTAGCAACTTCTTGTCATATTTGAAGCTGAGATACCACTGGAAATGCAGCCAGGGATTTGGTTACCTTAGGGATATTGGGAGAAGAAATTAGTTATTAAAACACCTTGAAGATGAAAGGTTTCCTCCCCAATAACATTGCTGAGATGGCTATTCAGACCTTCAACTGCTGTAAATTAGCACAGCTACATGCTTTCCAGTGAAGCTACTTTTAATTTGTATCTGCAGAAGATCTGACTTCCTTCATGATGCTACCAACTTCCTTTGTATGACGCCTGTTTCCAGATTCTCTTGTTTTTATAGCCTAGCCAAAGAATATGTTTTCTTAATGATATCCACAAAAATACATGAGCCAGATTCTTTGTTACCTCGCTGCAAATCACAGTCCTTGCATTGCTGTCGATGGATTTTATCTGTTGTCCAGCTGTATAGCTGAAAAGAATTTGATCCTATTTGTCTGTAGAGTTTCCAGGGTGCGCTTCTGCAAATATTTTTGCTTTCTATCCAGTGAGCATTTCCACATCAGTTTAGTAACCCTGACTACAGTGGAGCTGTGCCGGTTTACACTCATTTGCACAAAATTTGTGCAAAGATTCTTGATACTGTTTTATAAACATAAATTATTAGGGTTTTTTTTAAACTAGAAATGGGATAAATTAAAATATTTTAAGTGGGAGCTCTGGCTTCTTTGAGGGAATTTTGTGATTAAACTCACTGGTATAAATTGTATTTTCTTCTGTATGTAAGAGAAAGAGACACTTTTTCCAACAGTTCATATTCAACATAATTTTCCACCAAGGAGACTGTAGCAGTTTGCCAGTGTTGTCACATGCCTTGATGTCTTTGAATTTCTTCCTTGGAAGCTGCTGAAATCCTTCATGCAACTGCTCCACTTGGGCATAATCCAGGAAGAGCTTTCTCCAGCTGCTTTGGTTTATTATGTATTGGCTCCCAGAATTTGAGATCACAAGTCGAGCAAAAAGGCTAAATGTAGATTCAAACAGAACAGCCGGCTCTCTACGAGCCTGTGCTCCAGGAAGCCCCTCTGACCTGTTCTCAGTGCTAATGTCCCTTGAGTTACTTCCAAGACCCCTGGGATCTGGGCTGTTGATTATAACAGGCCAACAAATGTCATGCTGCATTTATGGGACAAAGGAAAAGCAAACAGTAAAAAACCCTTCTTTTCTTCTATATTTGTTGTATGAGGAGAGGAGCCCATTCCACATATCCTCCCTCACAAGCTAGAAATGAAGTGCTAAAGCTAAAATCTTGGCACTTAGGAAAACAGGAAGGAGGGAGGCTGAGGTCCAACACAGGGAGATATAAATCTTTGATGCTATAAGGCTACCCTTGCTTTTGGTCATGTCTGTATGCTTTGGATATTTTTCTCTTGTGCAAATTCAGGGCATTCAATCTTATCAATGTGTTCTTATGGCAGATAAGCTGCTTCCTTCAATTTGATTAGGAAAACAGTGTCTTATTCCTAAGGCAGAACTGTCAGGTAAATTGAAAGAAATATGATTGAGGTAAATGATGTTTATGCAGGCTAGAGTGGGCTCCCTGCTGTGGGCTCCCAGCTCCACAGCTGTAACTGTGGAAGGGTTGCAAAATGTCTCCAGCACCCTACTGGCAATATAGCAGATGTTTACTGCCAGCTACAGCATCTTCCACCCTTCATGCTTCAGGTACTGCCATTCAGGTCTGTCTCAGCTTTGCAGCTGGATATTGAGGTCAGTCTGGATATTCTCCCTCCCTCGCTTTCCTCTCTGTCCTTCGCTCTTCCCCTTCTTTGCAGTGCTGTGCAATCAGCTGGGTAAAAAACTAATAGTTGTGAGGATGGCATTTGTTCTTCATTGCATCAGAAAGCCGAGTCTGAGGTAGTGCAGAGAAGGAAAGACTCAGGTTGGGATGGCAATGTTTCCAGAAGGGAAACCCACCAGGAAAGGCTCCACAAGCCCATGTGTTGGTGGCTTGCAGAGCAGCAGCCCACTGAGGCCCCACCACATTTACCTGCAGTCTCACAGGGTATTCAGCTGGGCAGGTGAAGAACTGGGAACAAATCCTAATGACCTGCAGAGGTGGAGCAGGATGGAGATGCTAATCACTGTCAGCTCCAGAAATGTACAAAAAGGCACAAGCCCTGCTAACAATTTGTTGCCCACCAAAGAAGAAACCTGGAGGCATGAGGAGGTCTCACTGTCCCTTGTCCTCCCTGGCATCACAATGGAAAGGACTTAATAGCTGGACACAAGCGTTGCTTGGCCCACTGGCTGGCTGGATTTCTTGGCACTACCCACATTCGTGTTTCTGTGTGTGAGAAAGTGAAAACTGTTTTATTTCAGATTTTCTAATAAAAAAATTCTGTCCATGCTGTGTTCCGATGCAGTGTTGCAACAGCATTTCCTCCAAGATATGGACATTTAAGAATGGAAGATGTCATGATTACAGAGTTCCAGGATTCCAGCCTAGTCCAGCTAAGTGTTTAGGCATTCCTTTTGCAGAAATGAATAATCTCTATTAATGAAGAGGATTCTTATGTGCTTTCCTGAAATGTCTTGCAGGATCAAATACACTTTCTTCCCGGACCTCTGTTTTTTTTCTTTTTTTCCATTTTATGATTTAAGAACAGTGCTTGAAAAACAGCTGCAGTGAAGACTTAAGGATCTCTATAATTCACATGTTTTAAACTCAGCAATCCTAGGATACTTAAATTCTTTAACAAAGCAGGCGGAGGAAAGGACATGCAAAATCTTTAAGATGCTATTTGAAAAAAAAGTCTTCAAAGGAAGAAGGAAAGTTTTATCTTTTCAAAGCCCAAGAAAAGTATGCAAGAGTTACGCAGATAACCAAGCATCTTCTCCACACTTTAAGAGTGCAGAATGTGATTTGTATCCTTCAACATCTAAACACTTTATAACTTGAAAAGTTATAGTTGTGTTTTTAGATACATCATGGGGAATCTTAGGAGACCTAATCTTAATTAGTGTATACACATTTTGTGTGAGTTGCTGTGCTCTTTCATTATGATAATATGTTTTTTTTCTGACTATATGCAGGAGGATTTTATATGGGATCTCTCTCTGGCTTAGTCTGACTTTCTCACTACTGCAGTTCTACTGCAAGGAAGAACCCACATATGCATTCCATGACTCTCATGTGTCCTGGTTTCCTGTGTGTTACCTGCAGCAGCTCAGGAAGGACTGGGCACCTCTGGCTCTGAAAAAGGGTGTGATTGGAGGAGGAAGAGAGTGGGTGGGTGACTATGGCCAGGGAAGAACAGTAGGGTTGAACAAGTCTTTTAAAAAAAATCTTCCTAAAACAGAGAGCTGCAAAATGTACTATAATCCTAATCTTGACTGATGAAGTCAGTGGGAATTTTGCCCTTTCTTTTTTTTTAATGACTAGTTTTTCTCCTTTCTGTGTGCTTGTCAGACAATATTTTCTTTGAGACAAATATATCCACAGTTCCAAGTCTGAATATATAGCTCGTACACCGCTAAACACTTCAAATTTTCTCAATTTATAGTCATTAAAGTACTGTCTAGATATTGGAAATTTGAGCTTCTTAGCTGAAGGTATTCTTCCTCATTTGTGATACCTTGGATGGGCTGCATTTTTCTCTGCTTGACTGTTGTGACCAAGAGCAGTAGTGGACATTTGAATGTAACAGGTGAAAAAACTCCAAAGCCATTTACCAGCTAAGGCATCTCCTACCTACCCTGTGAACTTGTCCCAGTGGGAGGCAACACAGGTCAGGCATCCAGGGAGAATGAAAAAAAGACTTCTTTTACCTGGAACTGTTCCATCACTTTGGATTTTAGTATTTGCATTCTTTATCTAAAGAAAAGATTTTAGCCTTGGGTAGAATCTCCCTCTGAACTTAGGATTCTAATTTGCAGCATCAATATTTCTTTTTTGTTCCTGACTGAAGCAGTTCAGCTCCTCTTGTCACAGTTATTTTTCTCTGTTTACAGGGTTGAGTTCTTGTCTTGTAACTAATATCTCCCAAGCCCATATGGTAATGAATATGTGCTAGCTCTTCCTTTTTTCCCTATTTTGCAAACTATGCTCAAAGCACATTCTGTGCTCAAGTGTGATTATTAAAAAAAAAAAAATTACATTTATGAGAAACAACAGAATGTATAGAGGAGCACAGGTTGTGAACATGCGAACTGGCATCTTTTTTCCTCTTTCCATGCTGATGGACTATTGCATCTTAGACAGTTTTAGGGTTTTTATCATGACTTCACATTTGGTAGAAAGGCTTCAGACTTATGAACTGCCCAGAGTCCTATGAACACTGATTTACATATTTATTTATATAAACGTTTCAGCGTGTAGAGACAGCATGCACCACTCATGAAGTATTACCTTCTTATGTACTTTCTTTAAATTTAAAAATGTATATTCTTATTGAACTTCATTGATAGAGGATGAAAGCATTTTTTTCTATGCTCTTTTAAATAATTTTAAACCTAGATTATTTGAATTGGAGACCTGGTTTTTTATTTACTCTGCACTTATTTACATAATCAGTACTCAGACCTTTTCCTGTACAATTAAGCCTAGCCCTTTGGGTGGTTAATTTTAGCTGTTAGCTTTTTTTCCCTACTCACTTTTTGTTTTGGATGTTGCACCTTCAGACTTCAGCTAAAGGATTCCAATACAAAACAAAAAAACATTTTTTAAGATTGGATTGCTAATATTTCTCTGTACAGACAGTCTTGGGAGCAGGCATTTTGGACCTGTTTTTCTGTATTTTCAAATAACTCAGGATGCATCTCAGAACACTTCTGCATCAGTTGTGCAAAGAGGACTCTAAATTACAAGGCAAAAAATCTGACTTTATACATCTCATTGGCTCTTTCTAGCTTTATTTGCTGAAGTTGGTCCATTTTTGCCTTCACATCAAACACTGCTTTTTTTCCATGTGTTTGGCAGAGTAGCTCTAAAAATTATATAAAGCTGTTGTGAACTAAGAGTTGTTTTGAGCGAGGTATTTGCAGTATTCCCTTGTCATTGTCCTTGCTGACAAGACAGTTTTGGGGCTAGAATTTCTCCCCATCCTTACTGGGACTGGTTGCCAGAAAATGAGCACCATATGCTGTATTTAATTCAATAAAGTTCTCGGTGTGTTATCTATGTCATTGTTCCTTCTGTAACATATTATGTAAAATTATAGTAGGAAATTGTGAGAACTGGAGAGTCCATAAAGATGGCAGAGCTGCTGTTTAGAAGCAACAAGCAAAGAAAGTCCCGTGGGGGAGGTTTGCAAGCCCTGGCTTTTTGCCCTTTCAGCTTTCTTTAGGTGACAATAGAGAATAAAGTGCATTCTGACTACTTGGGTACCCAGGAAAAAAATCCATTACTGAGGTATAGGACTAGAGTAGACTAAAAAAATTATTTTAGCTGAAACTAGGTGTAGTCAGTAGTGATCTTTTTTTTCTTGGCCTGACTCTAAAAGTACAGTCCTGTATATAACATTTCCTTGTCTTATAGGTAAAAACCCCTTGTTTCATGTTTGTCTTAATAATGGATAATGTTCAGCTCCCTGGCTTGCAAAAATGTTATGCAAAACATTTCCTGTTTTCTAACTAGCTCTAGTTCTGAGCTTGGAGAAAGCTTTTGGCACTCCTCATCAGAGGAATTCAAACAGCTTCCCAGCATGCTTTTATGACCTGCTTAATACACAGGGACTTGGAAGCAAAAGTGGATGTAAACCAGGTTTTAGGGAACAGGCTTTACATATTTTTTTTCTGCTTAGTTTGCCTGAATTTCAACAATTGATTTGCTTTACAGAGTCTGTCACTGCCTAAGTCTTGCATTAACTACTGTTGGTGGTAGCAAACTCTCCATTTAATTTCAAGCAGTTCTTTTCAGGTATCTTAAGTCTGCTTTCAAAAAATTAGAGACATCCACCTCCAAGACTCTTCAAAAATAAGGCACTGAAGGAGTTGGAGCTCTGCAATGTGTATGTATGTGCAACCTCGTGGCTTATTAGTTTGTTCTCTACCACAATAAAGATTTTGTGTGATACAGTAATTCCAGTCCTGCTTGAACAAGAAGTACAGAAAATCGTAGTCTCATAGGGAACCAAGATTTGCAGTATTTCTGTGTTGATTTTGTGAAGAGAGCAGATGTTGGGAACATGCTTTGTTAAGCTTTTAGATGCATCTTTAGGAATGAAGAAACCTTCATGCTTGGTGCTGCCCAGCAGTCTATTCATCACTGGATTGTACCATGTCAGGATAGGAATTTAGGAATTTCAGTGGAATTTGCAGAAACTCCCAAAGGGACAATTGTTGGACAGTTCTGCCATTACAGACTACATTTCTTCTTGCTTGCTTGTGAATGATGGATGGCAAAAACCACAAGACTTTGCTTGCTCCTTCTGGTTTTAATATCTGTGTCTCTATAACACTCATGGCAATGCACTCTGCAGAATAAAAAGGTATTTTCTTTTTCTTGCTTTACTGTCTGGGTGCTTTGCCACACCAGCCCAAACATGTGGTCCATCCCATGTAAGATTTGCTGATGTGACTCACTGAGATGCCTCCAGCTGTGGTGAACCAGAGATGAGTTGTGAGGCTACACACGTCACTCACAAGGCCAGAGAAAATAAGCTATTAAAAGCTTTCTAGGATAAGTATGACTCCCAGGCTGAAATTAAGATTTAGAAACAGCCAGATCATTCCAGGTTGAAAATTAAGACAAAGGTAGCATGAGCCACAGCAATGAATACAGCACAGGTTCTGCAGCTGTTCTCCAGCTGATCACAGGTCCCTTTGGGCCATTTCCTAAATTTATTACACAGCTGAGCTATCAAGCCCAAGTGACTAGTTAGAATTAATGAATGGATCCTAAAAGTAGTTTAAAAGAAGAGAAGCCTCCACAGTAGTTTTATTGTGATGGGCCAGAAGAGAGGAGTGTGTGTAGGTGAATAGGGGAAGACTGACAGTGATGGTGGTGCTGCAGTTTAGTCTCTTCTAGCTCCCTCCTGTGTCATCAGTTCTGCCACTGCAGAGGCCCTGGTGTTAATTTGCATATCAGTCAGAGGTTGTAAATAGCTCAAAAGGGGCCTGGCATATTCCACTTTACCCATTTTTGCTGAATTTGGCCCCTTGAATCCTGTTGAAGAGCCTTGATTTGTAGGGATGACTACTGCAGAGACCCTCTTCCTCCAGCAGCGATGGTCCCCTGCATGGCACGTGCTGTGTGACGGAGCTCTGTGTCTTGTGGTGGCTAAAACAGGGGAATGTCTTTCACTACATCTGCTAAATCAATTGCTAAAATATGCTGTGACAGCCCTTCTCAGACATTTGTGCACACTGAGAACACAGGCTAATGTCCGTGACCTCTTTGTGGCATGTTATTGCCATTCAATCCCATTTTAATCTATATTATCTATGTTTATGATTTTAGTTGTATATTATTAGGGCTGGGACTCTCATAAAACTGCAAGCAGCCACGTCAGCCTGTACTTTCACTCAGAAAGCCCAGCAAAGGCAGGCAACAATCACAAGCTTTCTGAACACAAATGATTCCCCCCTCAACCCTGCCAGACCAGTGGCAGAGGTTCTCCTGGACATCCAGGGAGTGTCCTGGTGACTTGGGCATCAGGCTAAACACAGCTTTTAGGTGCTGGTGCTTAAGTGACAAACATGATGAATTATGAAGAATCAAAGAAGTGAGCAGAGAGAACAAAATTTCTTTTGATGGTATGGGCTAAAGTTTTGAAACAATTGCAAAAATAATTCATGACAACATGGCAAAGAGGGGTTGATGTTCTTGGGAATAACTTTCAGCACTGTCTGAGCAGCTGTGAACAAATCGTGGAAGTTAGAGCAGATGGATGCTCTTCGAGAGCAATATAACCAGGAGTGATGCATTAGAAATCTTAATCCATGTCAAAAATTATAATACATACCTTTGCCAGGTAAGGAAACTCTAGAACCTCTATGACTATTTTTTGAATGCTGTATGAGAAAAATCATAAATCTGATGTGTTGGTGTAAAAACACTGCATTACAAGTGATGAGATCCTTTAAAATACAGAGCATGGAGTTTTCCTTTCTTGCCCTTTGAACCTGAAACATTGGTATTCATAGTGGATTTAGCATCTTCCCATTGTAAAATTCTCGTAGCGGAGTGGGAGGGGGCAGTGGGTTTTTTGCAGTTTTTTTTTTTTTTCTTACAGTAGCCCCCTTATTCCCTCCCAAAAAAACTTTGCAGTGTTGAATGCTAAAAAAGCTAGGGTATACAATGAACATCCCTGTGCAAGATTTGTTATAAAATTGCAGGAATAGGCAGTATTTCAAAGTCCTCTGAGATTTAAATATTAAACGCTCTTATCTTGTGTAGATTCCTGCTAAGAATCTGGAATATGCCCCTATACTGGGATATGTATTATGTTTTAATCTTCAGTGGTGTATTTTTGGTTATTAAAATGCCGATATTTTTAGAGGTCATTGTAAGTCTGCTGTAAAAATGTTGTGCCAGAATTTAAATGAAAACTTGGGGACTGGCAGTCAAGTGACTGTGAGGCAGCTGCCTGATTTTCGGGCCCCACTCTTTTTTACCTTTATTTTTCATACAACTCCCTATCTATGGGTAAAATTTACTTAATTTCAGCTTTCTAGCCTCCAGTCGAAGGAGTTATCTGTAGTTGATGGAGAGAGATAAGCACCTCCAGACAGTGCCTAATCTCAGAAAGGGGAGATAAATCTGCTTTTAGAGATGTGTATCCTTTCCTATTGACAGCAGAGGAATCCTGGAGACGTAGTTCAGACTAGATGCCTATCTTTAGGTGGCTGAAGTTAGGTAGGACGTTTGCTCCTTATCCTAGGTGGTTTTGAATCAGACGTTCTAGTTAAGGACGACAAGAGAAGATGTTCCTCTAACACAACACCTTGTCATTCCAGTGAAGCTTCAGGTATTTCTGCAAGTGGGCTGGGAGGGTGACTAAGAACAGCAGCTCACAAGAGGAATGGGAAGATGTTCCCATGACTGTGGCACTGGTTTATGGAAGTGTCTGTTCTGTTCCACCATGCAATTCCAGGCTGACCTGGGGTTCATCTCCCTGTCACCCACGTCATTGCCTGGCAGTCAAAACTTTGCCTCTCTGGAAGGAGTTTTTGAGGAGTGAAGCCTGAGTTGTTAAATACCCACAAAACTGGGAACAGCACAAGTAACTGGAGAGGCAGAAGTAGGAGTGCTGTGAGTGGGCAGGAGCTGCCTGTCGCTAACCCAGACTTTCAGATGCTTTTTAACTGCAGGGATAACATCCTTATAGGAATGAGAACCTCCCCAACCCATTTATAGCACACCCCTCTGGCAGCTAGAGGTTGCTTCCAGGGAAAGGAAGGAAAGATGACTTTGAAGATACTCGTGATGGGAGGCAGCTGCTGCTGACAGCAGGTTGCATGTGGCACTTTGTATCAGATCTCCTCGGGCACCTGGGCACGTCCACCCTTGGCTCTCACCCCTCAATGCCTCCCTGATCCAGTGCCCAGCTATGCTGTGCATGCCATGGATGAGCCTGTTAGTCTAAGAATTGCTGCACAAACCATTCTTTTGCTCAGTGGAGAAATAAACACAGACTTTTCTTCTTAAGAATATAATAAGATCAGAACACATAGGAAAATGAGTGTGTGGGTATGTAAAGACTACTCCTGTATATGCATCTGTTACCATTCACTCTTATGGCTGGGAGATTATCATCTCTATATCCCATGACATTATACAGCAGAAAGAACACTTGTACACATTATCTCTTCATGTATTCTTTTTATCATCAGGACTTCCGTAAGCCAATGAAGCTTCTGGAAACAGATACAGTTTCTTTGCAACTTCCATATATCATCTTGTAGTCACAGGAAATAGAGAGAAAAACAATTGAAAAACTGGAATTTATAAAAGCCTGCTCCTTCATTTTTATTAATATGAAAGCAAAATTAACTGCCTTGCAGAAAATTGAAACAACAGAAACCTTCCATTCTGCAGTATGGAATAATGCTTTTTTACTGCTCTGTACATAATTTTGGTGGATTTTGAAAAGAGACATTTAAGAGGTGTGGTTTTTGTGGAGGCATCTGAAAAAGGTAAAAGAATACTTTAAAATGGAAGAGTTTAGGAAGGCTAGATCTCAGACCTTTAAAAGGTGAATTTCCCAAACCAATATAATGTGAAAGCCCATCTTTACACTAAATAAACGTTGATCATAAAGATACCAAAAGCGTGCATTAGGAAATTAGTAAATTTGTTAGTAACTGTAACATCAATAAATATCTAACATGACTGGCAAAAGGAGTATATTCTAAATTTCAAGATTACATTAGTAATAGCATACTTGCCAAGATCACAACTTTTTTGTAATTAAAATACCTTAATGATGTTGATGTCTGCACAATGTAATACATTTCTTTCCTTTACACACTTTCTGTGCTATCAGGAGATAAAACAACATTTATAGGAAAGCTGAAACCAGTAGCAATGGGTAAAAACACCACAAGATGTCACTGCTAACCTGGCAAAACGGCTGCTGCTGCCAAGCTGCTAGACAACATGCTATTAATTTATAATAAAAGGTATCTGACAGCTTTATTCTGATGAATTATGTGAATCCAAAGCACAATTCCAAGTCTTTGGTTTATAAATTGTCATTGATTTTAATGTTCTTTGTAAAGTTGTGGCATGCAACAAATTTTCCTGCCAAAAGCTGTTAAATAAATAGTCATCCTTTGCTCCGAATAGTACATTGAACTTGTTAGAGTGATGAGCAGAATGAATTGATGGTTGTCCATAAACCATTTATGACAGAACGCACAGCAGCAATTCAAACAATTATTGAATGTATTTATTAGAGTTTGCTTTTTTTTTTAAATACTCTGCTGAACTGAGAGGAACGGGCACAGGTAATACAGGAACAATTTGACACAGTTCCTTGCCTGGTGCTGCTTCTTGAATAACACATGGCTGGGGCTGCTACAGGATTTCTGAGCAGCACATTTGCCCCCCACCCTGAAATTATCTCATTTCCCAGCATAGGAGATCTATCACTATGAAAATATATTTCGCACCCTCTGCAAATAGACAGTTATTGTAAAGACAAGCTAATTTTTGTTTCTAAAAATTAACTACTAACTCTTGTGTTTCCTTGAAAAACTTACAAAATGGTTATAATAGTTGCAATTAATTTTAAACTCAAATTTATATATTTTTGATAGCATTATCTGCAGAACCAAAGCTGTGGAAAATTTACTTTTTCCCATGTAATGTCCTTTGTTTAACCTGACAGCCACATGTAATTACCTTTGAGAGGGAAAATACCCCAAACCAACAAATTGCCAACAAACACATCTTCCAAACCTTTGCCCTTTTTCTAGATCTGAAGTGAGATCAAATCCCTTTAGTGATTTAAACAAGTAGCAAAGTGTGCAAGGAGTTTGGACATGAAAGGACTGAAAGACTGGTTTAAAACCAAAAATCAGGTTGCTTATATGATACTGCTAACCAAAAATAGAATGTAGAGGTGCTAGAAATCTTACAAGTGAGCTTGGTAAAGTTTGCAGCACCATTTTGTAGAGGCAGGGACAGATCTACATATTATAGAAATCGATTTAGCTCAAAGTTTGGGGGGAAAAAGTGGTTTACAGCAGCTGAACACGGGGAACTAAGTATGTTTTGTCAGTTCACTGAAGCTGCGTGTATGCACAACTGCTATGCTTGATTAAAGAAATTATATCCTTAAACTTTGGTATTTACACATCCCCATTTTCTAAAATCTTGGCAAGATTTCAGTTCATATGTGTAAAATCAGAAGAAGCAAATTTCTTGCCTGATATTTTTGCTTTTTACAAAAGCATAACTGAACAAGGAAATTTCTGGGTTCTACTTACTCGTGGAACTGTCATTTCCAGATATGGTACATCAGCTTAAATTTGAATGTATTTTCTCCAAGGGGCTGCCACAATTTGAGTTATGTGTAATGTTTTTTTAAAAGAAAGTATAATGAAAAGTTGGGAACAGAAATAAAGAAACAATTAGAAAGTTTTTGTAAAGCTTGCTCCTACCGATAGCTTGTCTGGAAACATTATGGTCTGACATATAAACACTGTGTTTACTAACATTTCAAAATGCAGCCTATAATCTATGTACACTTGTTATTTTAATAATGCTTTTTATTGCAAGTTACAGACAAACAGACAAATGTTTGAATACCGGCTCCACAGTGTGACTTGTAGGTATGGACAGACCTCGCCACACTTAAAAAGCTTTTAGTTGTATGGATTCAAAATATATTTAGATTTTAGTTCTACAAAGCTACAGCAGTGAGGGGAAAAGATTTGTCAGTATACATTTATGTACATTTTTAGTGTATGGGAGGTTTTGGTAAATGTGTATTAAAACTGAAACTTGATGAGTGTTTTGTTAAAATGTTGCTTGCCTTTTCCTGGTGTGAATCCCGCTTCTAGCCCGCGGCAGATACCTCTGGGCACTGGAAGGTGCTGCAATGCCAGGGAAAAGGAGATACTTTGCTGTTTTGGGGAAAGGGGGGAAGTTTTCACTAACACCGAGTGCTTTGCCAGTAATTCCTCTCCACTCGGGTTTGCAACTGAGGGTAGGTTTGTGCAAACCCTCTCTAAAATCTCCGTAAGAAAATACAGCTGATTCTTCGCATTTAACATCTGAAAACTAAACAAACAGAACCTTCAAATCCTTAGACATCTCACCGACATTAGCAAAATAAACAAACCTCACAAAGCAGACAGGTTGAGTGAGACATGATTTCTAGAATCCGTGTCTCTGAGGAGTACTTGGAAGTATTAGATCTTATTTCAGTGTGCAGCTTTTAAAGGAAACAGCCAGGGTGTAATCGGCTGCTGGTGTAAATCGCTCTTGTTTCTTGCAAACTGGTGGAGCTGGGGTAATTTACTCCAGCCGCAGCTCAGGATCCCCCGAATGGAGTCAGATTTGTCTGTAAGTCTCTCAAGCTCAGGAAAAAAGAGATAGAAATCTTTCTGTACATGTTTTCCCCTTGCATTTGGAAAAAAAGAAAAGGGAAAGAAAAAATATGAAAGGATCTCCTAGCTTCTCCAAAAACCCTGAAAAAAATGTTTCCCGCAATTTTTATGGGACCTCTGAGGACCCTGAATTTTTAAGTAATCTTTTTTGATGATTTTAGACAGACCATTAAGCTGAGGATAAAAGTCCCTCTGTTCAATATCTGGATACATTAAGCATTAGGCTTAAAATTTACAGCTTTCATTTTGACAAGAAAAATGGCACGTTTGGTCTCAAGTGCTACCTTGAACTGTTTTTCAACATTAAGACAGGTTGTCAGTCCGAGGGGAGGAGGTCTGGGCACCAGTGGCAGCTGCTGCTGCTCTTGCTGTGTGCACACGCAGGGATAGAGAGATGCAGCATTGCTGCTTGTCAAGAGCTGCAACTTAAGAGTGCTTTGGCTTTTCTAAAGCAAAATGAAAATTTTGCTGATCCAGGGGAAGGCAGAAAGTAAATGGGGTGTCATTTCTGACTGTAAAATGTTTGGTTCATCCAAATATTTGAAAGAATCAAAAACAGGGGATAGAAGGAAAATCGAGAATCATATTTCCAAGAAAGCATTGGGGATTAGAGTAATGAGGAGTTTGAATTCCAGCTTCCCTGGTGCTGGTATTCCAGAATGACTTGCTCCTCCCAACATCTGTGAGCGTATTTTACCAAGCAGCAACCACTTTCAATTTTGTCCCATGTCTGAAAGAGAGATAGAAAAGCAGACATATTTATTGGCAGTGTCCTCAGCTGGGAACATATACAGCAAGATGTCATTAGGAATCTGATAGGGAGACTTTAACTGTGTTAATTCAAGGCACAACCAGTGTACAGCTGGTCTTAATAGTATTTTGTATGGGGAGAGAAGCAGCCTAGGCCACTCAATAGTGGAGGATAACATTTGCTGTCTGTAGGCATTTCTTCTTTTGATGTTTGCCAAGGCTTGCAGCTACTTTTGGTTTGGTGGATTATTAGGACCTTAAATAATCTTATTTACTAGACTGAAGGAGCAGGGGGGCAATGCACCCCACCTGAGGTCATGTACTTGTCTCTGGAAAGGTGTAGAACTGTCTCAGTTAAGGAGAGTGCCCATCTTACTTGCAGGTGACAAACCAGGTTTGCTGGACAACATCACAGTAAAATGACCTGGTGTTTTAGTGAGGCAAATTTTGAAGAAAATATGCAAAAATTTGCTTGATGGTAGTGGGTGAAGAGACAACTCCAGGAAGAGATTAACCTTTTGTTGCTTGGCTGAAGTCACTGAGTTTAAGAGAACAAAAATTAATCCATTAATAGACCCTCTTCCAAATTAAAGTAGAGCTGGAAAACAAAACAACTGTAGAAAAATGCCTCTGGGCTTTTCCCATGTGAGCAGAGTTGGAAACTGCTGCCAGCTTATGTGTCCTGGTAATGGTCACAAAACTTAAGGCGAAAAAGCTTTGATAACCAGTCAAAGCATCTCAGAAAGATCTGAAGCACCTATAAAACTGCATCCTCTCTAGCTGCAGGAGGCAACACATGATCAGGCCATGCAAAAGCAAGAGGCATATGACTGCTTTGCTGGCATTAGTCTGTATTTATTGTCCCTGTTATTAGTAACTTCAAGCATCTTGTGATTTATCTGATACTTGAAAAGAAGGACAGCAAACAAAAGGAGTTGTTGTTTGTTTATTTGTTTTTAATTTTTTTTTCCTTGGAAGCAGTGAAATATTAACTCAGTGCAAGTACACTAGGCTCTTGTCTTCACACAGTCAAGAGAGAGATGACCTACCACCACAAACACCACTCACATGTTTTTCAGAGACATGAAATAGGAAAATATCATCTCTCAAGTCACAAGAGAGCTGAGAAAGCGAGCTGTAACAGGGTCAGTTAAACAGGCTGAATTACGATGGATCTTGTGAGCACTTGCCACCTTTTGGGTTAAGGCTTACAGCCTGATCCAGAATCACACATTGGGTCAGACTTAGAAATACTTCCATGCAAAAACTGCAATTCGATGATCAATAATTCAAAGTGAAGAACACTCTTACTGTCTCTCTTATGACTGAAAATACCTAAATGTTTTAAACACTTGATGAACTGCTGCTTGGGATGGATGTACTCTGAAGTACTCTAAGAGCTGTCACTGGCTTGTTTTTGAGACACAAAAGTCTCAGGAAAAGGAACTGGGGTATTTTGGTCCTGTTGTCTTTCCTTTAAGTTCCAGGAAAATTCTGGGAGAAGTAACCAATAAAATTCTTTGTAAGCACAGAGAAGTTAACAAGATGAATAGCCACCAAATGGATTTTTCAGGAGAAAAATCATGTCAAACCAATCTAACTTCTTTTTGTGAGAGGCTGTAAGATCCTGTGGATAAAGGAAAAGCAGCGGATGACATATTTTCACTTTCTTTAGGCTTTTGTCAGTGTCTTGTGACATTTTGATAAGTAACATAATATTGGTGAAATTACTGTAGATGGGGCCCAAAATCAATTAGGAAACTGAATGTAGAGAATTATCAGGGGTTCGCTATCAAAATAAAAGGGTGGATTTAAGGTGTTCTGCAGGAGTATGTCCTGGGTTCAGAGCTATTCAGTTGCAATTTGGGTGACAAAAGAGAGCACACTTATTGAATTGCCATGTGACATGATGCTAGGAGAGACTGAGAGCACATTGAAGACCTCGATCAGAGTAAAAAGTATCCCTCATTAAAATAGATTCAGAGTTTGGAAGAAATTAAATGCGATTTGGTAGGAAGAGTTACTATTGTCACAGTCAGGCTCATATGACCAGAAGTTCAGGCTGGGGGGGAAAAGCCTTTGATAGCAGCTCTATGGAGCAGGACCTGGGAGAGACAGAAGAGCATATGCCAAATGTAAGTCAACAGTGTCATGCTGTTGTGAAAAAAGCAAATATCATTTTGGAAAGGATCAACAGCAGTATAACCTGCATGACCTGTGAAAACTTTCTGCTTTTTTTAGCATCTGTAAGACCTCAGCTTTAAGGCTGTATCTTCTTTTGTGTAGTGCAGTTCAAGAAGGATGTGGACTGGCTGGAAAGAATACAGAGGAGAACAGTGTTCATTGGTCCAGGAAATGTGACCTATGAAGGGAAAGTAAAATAATTTCCTTCTAATAAAAAAAAGCAAGGACTGGGGGGTATGTTACAATGATATGCAACTACATAAAAGCAGAGGGACCATGCAGGACAGGTTGTGGGAACTCCATCATTGGGTCTCTTACAGAAAATGTAAACATCAGGAATGATACAGGAAGAGTAGATACTGCTTTCAGACAGAAAAAGGATGTAAGGTGACCCTGCATGATTCCTTATAGCACTGTTCATCCACAATTATTTGTGAGTGAGTATGGTGTATTCAGGAAATTCAAAATCGGGGTTAAATAAAACAGGAATCAAAGATAGGGAGAAAGAAGAAAGTGCTCTGAGCAAAATTGTGATGACTGAAGTGCTGGAAGAAAGGTGGGAATGGAAAGGGCAGTTTAATGGGTGCCATTATGGCTCTAACTTTGTTGGAGTTTTCCAAAGTCAACCAAGATTTTGCCCTGTGCCAATGATTTCTGTAACTCAGGAGACAAAGAGATTCTTTTTTTTTTCCTAAGAATGACACAGGTCTCATCATGCTACCACTGCTGAATTTGTTTTCTGTTAACACTATTTGAAATATAAGTAAACTTTTCTCTCTTGGGTTCCTCCATTCTTCAGACATATGCAGGTTCATACTCCTCTTTTCCTAGATACAAGATACTTGTCTGACTTCAAAATGTTAGTGCTATGTGTAGGATGAAGCATGTTGTTTTTTCATAATGTTCTCCCACAAATAATTGTTGTTAAATTCTTTTTAATACTCATGCTTCAACTAGATCTAAAAGCTGTGTTGTACCAGCCTTTCATTTAGTTTTTTTCTTAGTCTATACATCTTCCTATATCACATAGAAGCCAGCTTCTTATCACTATCTCACTCCAAACACCAAGATGGGTGTGGAATATCTGACATACCTGCCCAACAGGAAAAGACATGGGAATGGGGCAAGCCTTCTCCCACAGAATTACTTTCAGTGTACTTATCTTCAGACCTGAATGAGATGTTTTTCCTAATCTATGGCTCTTTGTCAGGAACCCTCTCCTGCTGCTTATTGGAACTGTGCCACCCTTTTGTTCTAGCAAATTCATGAAGGGATTAGACAAATGCACAGGCACCAGGTCTGTAAATACATGCAGGAGGAAATGGCCTGGGAAGTTCCCTTTAATATTGTTAAGAGAGTAGTTGGTCGAGCTGTAGGAGTGCAAGGAGTGATGTGGCAGAAGTGGCCTGGCTGATGAGGCTATTAAATAACTCCATACATTAAAAAGTCAATGGCTACAGGACTATTTAATAGGGTCTTGATTTGGTGGTTTTGCTCTGAGGACAATTACAAACCCGGGAGAACTATGAGAAACCAGCATGTTCCCTGGCAAAGGCTGGAGACCGCCACGTTAGGTGGAAGCTTCAGAGATAGGATCTCAGTCATGCCTAACTATTTGGAATGGTAATTTTAGAAAACATTTGGATTAACTCATTTGAGGCTGGATGTCCTAGTTCATACAGGTAAAGCAACAGTCATAATGGTGTAACATTGATAAATCAAGGGAGCATCGATTTAAGATACACATGTACAGGGACTGGCAATAATATTTTATTTCTAGAAAGAAAGCTTTGTGTCTGACAGATCTGTAGCTAAAAGTTCAGTTTGGAAGTCTGACTTTTATATCTCTAAATATTGTAGAGTGGAAAATAATGTTGAGGAGTGTTGATATTATTTGCTCTGCAATACTGATCACAGGTCTGACTTATGCTTTGACTATGAGTAAGGACAGAAAAAGGAGGATCCTAAATCTAAAGAGGGTAATATTTTAAAAAATCCTTCTAAATTCTGTTTTCAAAAGTGATCCAGGCACTTAAGATTCTACACTCCACTGAATTTCAGCTCACTTTTGAAAGCCTGATGGAGATGGTTTATCATCTTTGGACGGATTGCAAACAGTGGGAATAGCTCCTGCAGTCGCTTTCATTACAAGTGTTGTCTGAATGTTTATATTTGCCATCCAATTCCAAACTCAGGTTTTCAGGAGAGTGAAACCAGAGAGTGTGTTGGACAGCAGATGAGCCTAACTGAGGGCTCTAAATCACCAAAATCAGTGCTGTAAAGCAAACTGTATGACTAATTAATACTGTCCATCTACCTGTGTTTTGCTATTTGACAGTTTCACTCCAGTCACTGTAAGACAAGTGGTCCTAGCAGAGAAACGCAGTGGGAGAGGCTGGAAGAGACTTTCAGCTCCTCAAGGGTATTTCACAGGGCAGGTGAACCTGGAGTGAAAGCTAAGGAAAAACTAGCAGAACTGGTAAACTCTAAAATGTGAGGTAGGCAGGACATGAAAATGCTGAGAGCTGAAGGATCAGGATTTTTTAACTGTGGATCTCCATCACAATACCTTCTCCACACTGAAAAGGGCAGAACAAGGGGAAGTAGTTCTAAGTGAGAATCAACATAGAAGGCAGCATCAGAAATGCAGTGACAGAAAGAAAGGACAGGAAGAAAGACAGACAGGAAGAAAGTGGAAGATGAGATTTTACCTAGAGTGGATTGTATTGAGATGGAAGAAAAATTCCAGCAAATTAAAAAGCAGGAGGAACAGGAAAGTTGGAAAAAGAAGGGGTGTTTTTGGGAAAGTCAGGAGGAGAGGAACTCGGGGCTGAAAAATTAGTATTAGAAACATGTAAGTCAAAATGATTCACACATCATTCAGTGAAACAGTAAATTCTATCTACCTTCACTGGGATTTAAATATGTCTTTGCATGTGTTTGTAAGTGCCCTTCCTGCATATTGTTTTCTGTTTTCCTGCATACTGTTTTCTCTTCATTTGATGAACTGAACTGCTGTGAGTTTTCTAAAATTTGACCAACACCAAATTACTGAAGCCAGAAGATAAATACCTGTCTTACTTTACAAACATGCCAGCTTGTCAGACTCTTATTACAGCAAACAGCATGAAACCCTGCTGCTTTTTAGGAGATGTGTTTGCAGTAGGGATCTGCAGCAACTCTGGACATGACGGCAGAAGCAATAGCGCATCCTTCTGTAACTTGTGTTTGAGTGGAGCCTGAGTAGACCATTTGCTTTTCTTCATGGCTTTACTTCTTTTTCCTGATTTTATTGAGTACAACCTATTTGTGCTTTAGACAAAAAGCTGGGATTAGCTAGAGGAGTTTTAGTTGGCTGGCCATCAGTTCTAAATAGCAAAGAAAATCTACCTTCAAGGCAAAGTGCATTTCAATTAAAAAGTGAAGAAAGGGGCATGAAGACTTTACTAAGGTCATGAACTAAGAGAGAGGGAGAGAAAAGTAGCTATGTCAACAATACTTTATTTTTAGTTTCTACCCATATCCAAAGTGTAGGAAAATTAAGGGTTTGTAAGGTGTGCCCTTAATTATTCAGAAATCACTATTACACTGGCTGAGCAGTTTAGAGCAGCATTACATGATGCAGGTCTCCATCTGAGTGATTGGCTTAACTCCAGGTGATTGTATGGAAAACACACAACCATATGTATTGTAACTAAATAAGCTTTACAATGCAATTCTCAGGGAATAGGAAATAATATTATTTATTTTATATATGTATGAACTGAGGAAATGGTGTATTGCCTATGGTTGCACAGCAATTTGGGCAAGAGTCCTGAATGGAAATGAATAATGGTGATTGCTCTACGATCCTCTTCCAGTCACTAGGCAACTCTGCCTCTCACAAATGCAATGTAGTATCTTCAAAGAAGTCCCAGTTTTGAATATTTTAATGGAACTTTCAAAGAAATTTGCGTGAGTTAAACATTCATAACCCAAAAAAATTTAAAGAGTCTGGCAGCTTTGAAATTCCAGCTCTCACTCCTAAAGATAGCAGTTGTGTCATTCTTTTAAAATGCTAAAGGGGAGTTTGTGAATCTGGGCATCATACCAGGCTCTTAGAACCACTTCTGTATTTCTGCCCACTAAAGAAGGATCAGGGCTATTAGGCATTTTTTGAGGAGACCTTTCATTAGCCCAATATGTTTTATATCACTTTAGCAATTTCACTGCAGCTTTGCTTTCCTTTTTTCTTGGTATTGGATCTTTAGTATTACCCATCTCATTGCTTGAGTAACATGGGAATATCTCTGCTGTTGCAAATAATGACAGGAAAGATAATAGCTTGTACTGTAAGGGACTTATTTAATGATTTAGAGTCTCTTCCAGGTCAGGTTATAGTGGATGCATTGCAGACTGGCATAGCTGAGTTAATACTATGTACAGTGGCTCATGTTCATGTGTTCAGAAGCTGGAGATATCAGCTGTCTTGAAGATAAAAGTCAGGTCAGAATATGTATGTATTTATATATATATTTATGTTTGTTTGGCTCAGTAAGGATATCAGAGTGCTCCTTTTTGTTCTAGTTTTTGAACAGCAGTAATAGAGAAAGCTCAAATAAAACAGAGCCTTTGTTTTTTGGGCCAGCAGCACTGCTCCTGGCAGGATGATTTTCCTGAAGAAAGGCAGAGGAGAAAAGCAGTTGCTCCTGTAGCAGCAATAGAAGAGAGCTGAGTGAAGGGACGAGTTTCCTGCAATCCAGAAAAGGCTCCTAGGTAGCCTTCATTTTAAGGAATTAATCATTGGTAAGCTGGCACACATGCTGAGTGAGGCAAAAGAGTTGGTGAGGGAACCTGCTGTCATAAATGTGTTCCTGGAAGAAAACTCCATTGGGAAAATTGTGTGGAACAGGTGGAAGCAATAATTATGGACAGTCCAGAAGAAGCACACAAAGGCTGCACTGTGGGAAGGAGCAGCAAGCCTACCTGCACAAGTTCTACATTTATGTGCTTCTCATTTTCTGCGCATGTAGCTGCTTTTTATGACACATTTATGACTCACCCTTCTTGGGCACTGGCATCTACAGTGATGCTCCAAAATCTTGTTTATGAGAAATAGCCTTCTAGGCTCTGTGTTCCAAATTTATACCCTACCTGCACTAAATGTTGCTAAACCAGGCCTCCTGCTAAGGAGCAGAAACTACAGACAGGGAGATAACAAGTTTGCAGGTGGCTCACAGGTCAGCCTTGACATTATATTGCCCATGTTTCATCTCTCCATTTGGCATAACTTTCTTTTCAGTTTTTGTCTTGCCTGTAAAATATTTAAGAGACCTTTTCTCTTCAAGAAGGTTGAACACCATAATGTCTTTTCTGTTCATGGACCAGTGAGCACTCCAGCTTGTCAGTATTCAAATTACTATCAAGCTGTTTAGTACCTGTCTAATTAAAACGGAACTTACTTGCTGATCTCTTCATGCTAAAGCAAATGAAATCCTAATAGGAAAAGCGATATATCACTTAGATCAAAAGAAAATGAATAACTATAACATAACCACCTCTCTTCTCTCTTTTTTTTCTTCTTTTTCTTGAAGTGGGGGAGGAGAATGGCAGGCAATTCCTGTTTTCAGATAAAAACATATGTTCTGTCACAACCTTCTTATTGATTCCCTGTACTAGCAAAATCCCTGCATTTTACTGTAGTGAGATGGAAATTTCCGTAGCTGAGGAGAAGCATAATTCCAGGGATGGAACATGGGGAGGGGAACAGGAGATGGCAAATCGAGGGAAGAGAGCACACTGGGGAAAGGGAACGTAACCCTAGAAAGTTTTGAGCTGAATGTAGAGCTTTTGCAATTGCTTTGCAAAAGTTGACTAAAGGGAAGTCCCCAGTCCTTTTGTTTGGTTCCATTAAATTGCCCAAGTATCCTCGGGGAAGGGGCTGTCTCAGTCTCTCTGATACTCTTGGGTTATTGATAAAAGTAGAATAGAGAATATCTCCTTGTTTCCAGTCTATTTGCATAGTTCTTCCTAGAGCAGAATGGTCTGTTCTTCTTCTGCCAACAAAGGCACCATTTGTCTTGGGGTATTGACTTGTTCTGAGGCCTTCAAGTATTTTCCCTTCTTTTTACTTTTTTTTTTCCCTTTCCCTGACCCTTCCTCTCGCTGAGCTGTAGCACACTTGCCTCTGGCTAGGAATATTAATGAGCATTTCTTTTCAAGAGCTTATGCAGATTCCACTTTGTGAATCAGCTGGCAAGAGGTGCTGTCCAAGTAACTTACCCAGAATGGTGCCCAGGGGCAGATTGTATAAGTGCATGGCATGTCTCATTCCCCAGCCTGAGAATAAAAGGTCAAGGAGTTGACTTTCAGTGTAGGGTGCCTTGTATGGCATGGATGGCTCAGAGAGAGCCCTTCAAACAACAAAGGCTATTTAAATAACTCAAATGGCTCTGAAAAATGTAAATTTGCAACAAGATGGGGAACTAAGCAACTCAGGTGGTTCATTATTAATGCCATGGTCTTTTTCTTTTGTTGGTTCAGATCTGCTCTAAGTCAGAAAAGACATAGAACATTAAAAGTGTCTGAGTAGGGTTCAGTAGCAGGCATGAAATTAATTTTGTTGGCTAAATGAGAGTGCATTTTTTGGTAGAAGACTCTTGACCACATTGCACACTTTCATTGGAGATAGACAGACTTGGGCAATGAAAATTTAAAAATCATTAAAAATCTGAGCAGAGTGGCCCAGAAAAGTGTATAACTCCTTACTCCTAGAGAAGATGGGCAATTTGAGATGAGTGATCTGGGTGACAGTATAGAGGAATGCATACAGCTTTGTATTTGAATCCAAATTGCTCTTTAATGACATAAATCCATGTTTGTCCTCCTCTGTATCCTCCTGTAATCTTTGCCTTGGTGGTGGTGGCTCAGAACATTGGTCTTCATGCTAGAGATCTTTTTCTCAGGTGGGTTCTGCCCACCACACCCAGCTATGGTACTGGGCTTACATCATTCAGCTTCTGGTTAACACAAAAAGGCTGAAAGAACAAATACCCAATAAATTGCTGGGAAATCTTTTATAAAATTGGGCTAAATCTGATGCTAAGTGAATGGGCAGTTTAAATTGCCTCAGGTAATCCTTCTCACTGAGGTTCTTAACCGGGGGAGGAGAGGTTGGCATAATTTAACTGCAGAAAATGGGTAGTACTTTGCCTGTAGGTGTCCAAACCAAGCATGGGCTAAGTCTAACCATCATGACTTTACCTAAAAAATAGAGAAAAGATAATTCTTAAAATCAGTGTTCTTAAAGGATTTGTATGGTTCTTTCCATCTTGTGTCCTGGACAAGATGATGACAAAAAGGGTTACCTTTTTTGCAATATTTTGGTATTTTTAACTGTTTATCCCACAGAGAAGAGAAAAATAAGTAATTTTATACAGATATGGCTGATGAAAAGTAAAACTGAACTGTAGCTGCGGGAGTTTTTCTTTCATTTACATCCTTCCATCTACCAACACAGGTCAATTCCTGTACAAACTCTTGATTCATTCCTGGGCCTGAGATATAGGGCTTATGAAATTCTATCAAATTTCAGATAGCCACTAGATAAACTCCTCCTTTGCACTGCTTGAGGGACAGAAATGGTTATCCAAGGACTGGCATATTTGGCAGGCTGTGGAAAGCTGAGCTTTAGTTCCGTGTTCTGCTGCAGAGTTCCACTCAGTTTTAGGCAACTTCCTTAAACTCTATATGATCAAGCATCTCCTGCAAAATTAAGGCTGAAAGCATAAACAGGCATGTTCTGAGAATATATATAAACCTTTGACAGGAATGGACTGACATTAGCAAAACTCAAGGTTGAATTTCAGGAAATTTCTACTAATATGTTACCTCACACCCTACCCTGAAGCCAGCAAAAATCAAACCTCTGGTGCTCAATGAGTTAATGTTCCCAAATCACAAACAGGAATCATTGTTAAGAAATAGTATTATTTGGAAGGGAGGAAAGAGATCTCCCTAAAACCTTTGCAGCCCAGGGCTGGAAACTACTGCCATCCATTTAGGTGACCACTCCCCAGGCACATTAACACCAAATTACTTGACCTAAAGCTCTTTGGACTTTTACAGTTAACAGGTTTTCTTCACTTAATGGCACAAGTTCTGTGTTAACAGAAATGCTTTTCTGCTCCTTTTATTTCTCCATCACTGCATGAGCTGGCAGCACAGGGCTCTTCTGATTTTGGGAACCTTTGCTCTGGAGTTCGTTCCTGAGCTTTGTGGTTGCACTGCGGCTTGGCTGCTTCTCCCATCCACTTGCAGTAATGGCTTTAGGGTTGGATTTTAGGGACATATGGACACCAAACTTTGCTAGGATGAGGATCTGAATGGGTGACTTTTTTTGTTCCTTTTCCTTGTAGAGTGATCCTTGGCATGTTACTTATATTCTCTTTTGTTCCTGCAATTCTAAAATGGGGAAAGGTTTTCTCTGGGCAGGATGTCACAGTATTTCACTAAAATTTTCAAGATGTTTTGCCATCCCCAGTTCTAGAAATTATAAAGTTATTATTACCTTCACTATTTCAATAAACTTTACCAACTTGCCTGAACAGACACTGCTTTTGAACTATTAAATACTAAATATTTCAAAACATCCATTAAAAATCTCATGTGGAGGACAAAGATTTTGAATATATTTAGTGTAGGTTTCATGTTTTATTTTTCTGACTTTTGTGAGAGCAGAGATAAATTAACATAAAGAAATGATTAGACTTAGGAAAAAGAGTCCTTGGATTATAGCTGTAGTTGAAGATACAGCAAAAAATGTAGGTAAAGTGACTAAAAACATGATAGGAGTTCAGTGCAGCATGAAACTTTAGATGTCTGCTGGAGAGGTGGAGATTAAAATACCAGTAGTGAGAATATGGAAGAGATATCCTTAATGAAACTGGCCCTTTCCTGAGCTGATTTTTTTTCTTGTTTCACTTGAAAATCTTAATCTTTCTTCCCTGTCTTCAAGATGCAGTTCCCTAAGGAAAATAGTTTTTCAGTCCTTCCTCAGATTCTCAGTTTGATTCAGTTACACATTGTGGAGCACACACGGCACTTTAACTGAGAGGCACTTTTGGAGCTACTACAGATTTTATCTGTCAGCATAATATATCAGAATGACATTACTCTAAAAATATTTCCTAGCATGACGTAAATTTGCCGCAACTGATTGTGACACTCGGGTCTCTAAAATTATTGTTATTTTTTTACGTTTTGCTGAAAAATCGTACCAGTAAAACTGATCGCTGTGATGTCTGGTAACATTTAGGGCTTGTATTTTAGTTTGATAGACACCCTAATGCCAATTAATGTCAGTTGAATCACACAAGTTAGAGATGGAAAACACCTATTAGATAATGGCAGGCCATGAGTGTTCCCCCAATGAATTCTCATGTGCTTTGTCTCATCTAGTTTTAAATTACCTGCAATTGAGGTGTCTCTGGGGAGGCTATTCCACAGCGTAATGTACCTTGCATTAAGAAATATCTGCTCCTATTCAGACTAAACTTTTCTGTTGCTTATTCTTATCATATTACTTTACTTCACCACTTGCTGTTGCTAAACTATTGTCATTCCTCTCACATACTTACTCTTTCCAGACTTCAGTCCATAAATAAATATTTCCATCCTTGTATATTATATGCCCATATCTGCACTACATTTCTTTCCTTTTGTGTCATCACATAATCCAGATTCTCCTCTTCCAGCATGTAGAGGTTTGAAAACAAAACAGTGAGAGACTCCAAGTCAGAAGTACAATTTATTAGGAGAGAAAAAAAAAAAAGTAAAATAAATGCAATAGTACAAAAAACCCCCCCAAACACCAACAGTCAGAATGCAACCTGACACCCTGTCTGTCAGGGTGTTGGTAGCAGTCTGAATGAAGTGGTCCTGTTGAAGTGGTGATCCTGTAGAAAAAAAAAAAAAAAGAGTTTGGTTTTAGCCTGAAGGTCCAGTAGAGTAGCTCTTGTCCTCTGGGAGTCCCATAGGTAAGGGCTGCTTGTGGTGTTTGAAATCTCAGGTTAAATCCAGGATGGAATGGTTGGTTGCTCCCTCTGGGTGGAGCATCTCATAGTGGGATGATGTAATTTTATCAGTCCTGCGGTGATACTAGATGGCCCATTAACAGAGGATATCCCCCTCGAGGGAGGATGGGTCATGGGTGAGATAAAGAACACTGCCCCACCTGGTTTCAACAACTGGCCCATTATCTGAAGATATCCCCGGAGTTTATCAGGGATGAGTCATGAAGGAGATGAGGAACACTGCCCCACTGGTTTTTAACAGTTTATGAAGATGGCGATAGAATACATACCTCTTGGGCACATCTTACATTGTAACCTAGGGCATGGGACCTCTTTCTGATGTCAGCCCCCCCAAACTGAAATGGTTATTGTAGGAACAGTGTCCTTCATAGATACAAACTCTCATGGTTTGTGGTGAGATCTCATTTTGACTGACACTGGCATTTCTTGTTCTCTTATCACTGCTCTGTCCTACTCAGTGGTAGTCAAATGCTTAAGAATCTTGATGCATCATAGTTAGAAATATGTGATGAAGAACAGGCATTTTAGAGTTCCAGGAATTAGGGTTGGATGACTCAAAATGTACAGCTGAGGTGGGAAACAGGTTCGGCACCTCCCTACCTCCTTCCTCTGAGAAAAAACTCAAGCCATTTTAAAGCATCCATTATGGAAGATTTCAAATGATCCTGTGGAAGACTGAAGTGTTTGATAGTCATTTGTAGTTGAAAAAATAATTGTGGAGAGGTCTCTGCCAGTGTTAGCAAAGAGGCTACTGCTTTCTTCAGAGCACTGTGTCATTCAGGAACCTGCCCTTTCACTGCCCGAGTATTTACTGAGCTTTCCTGGTCCCTCTCATCCCCAGATGCTGAAGCACACCTTGAATTCTTTACTATGAATTGTTTAAAATGCAACCAACCTCCAGATTCAGGTCTGGAATCCTGAACCGGTCATCTCTGTAATTAAAAGAGACTGTGGTCAACCCTTGAGGTGAGAGTTAAAGCTGAACACCAGGTTAAGACTAATTTTTCTGAATCTTCTCTTATGTTTTTGTTAATGAAGGATAAATGTTTGGGAGTCATATTTCTTAGTTCCTCAGATCTCAAGGAAGATCAGTACTTAGCGAACTTGAAAAAAAAACCTAGGATAAAAAGGGAGTGATAGAAATTGGTTTTTTCCAGCTTTTCTCCTGCTAAGGACTAGTGTTGTTTTGCCATATATCTTTCTTTGCATTTAGCTGAAGTTGCTATTGTTGAAAGTCATGGAACAAACTTTCATAAAGTAAACTAAGCATTCAACCCTAGTTGAGTCACCTCTTTCTATAAATGCACTTTTCCAGACCATTTCCAAGGTTTAGTTAGAGAACAAAAAGGCAAAAGTGTGCATAAGGGAGACTGCAAATGCACTCTGACTGTGAAAAGAGAGCAAATGATTGTTCATTAATTTAAATCTCTATCTGAATGCAGGTACATTTTCATAGATCTTGAGAAACTCTTAAGACAAATATAGTGCTTTGTTAATGCCTATGGTTAATTTAGGAAGTTTGTTCTGCAACTCTCAACAATAGTAGCTTTAGGGAAATGCAAAATTCATCAACTGGAGGAAACTCAAATGAAGTGAATGAGTTTTGGATAAATAGCTCCGCTTCTAGTCTGTGTCCTAAGCTGAAAGCCATCTCTGGCCCCTCTAGACCTGCCTCA
Organism: Daphoenositta chrysoptera; assembly: GCA_013397915.1. Classification (NCBI taxonomy): domain Eukaryota; kingdom Metazoa; phylum Chordata; class Aves; order Passeriformes; genus Daphoenositta; species Daphoenositta chrysoptera. The sequence goes on along the minus strand of VZRO01000605.1, from coordinate 61,993 downwards.
TTTTAGTTGCTGTGTTTCAAAATAAAAGGGTCTTAAATTATGTTCATTTGCCTGGTTTTGGATTCAGGCAGGTATGACTGTGTGCAGTGTTGTTACCTTCAATAATGTAGTGTAAATGGAGAAAGAATCTACTTCACTGCCTGCTCTTGGTTTGCCCTTCACATACTCCATGTGCTGTGTGGAGGCTGGATCTAAATTCTGCATCTAGACCCTCTTGTTCCTGCAGCACCCTGGGGAATCCTGTGATAAAATGGGAATGCTGTGGCAGCTACAAATAAGTTCAGGTTCAGTTCCTTTGTACTGAATTAAATATGTACATGAATAATACAATTGGTACAGTAAACCTTGTAGTTTACATTATCAAATAAAATTCTTAAAATGTGTTCCCTACATTTTCAGCATGCCACAAAACTTTGTTTCAATAATGTATGTCTGCACTGCAAAAGCTTTCTACAGAAAAAAAAATAACAAGATAGACTTTCATTTCATTATATCCATTATGTGAGATAATTTGGCTTCTGGACACCTGGAACATGTTATAAAATCAATCACAGAATGGCTTGGGCTGGTAGGAACCTCCAAGATTATCTTGTTCCAACTCCTTGTCTTGGGCAGGGACACCTTCCACTAGACCAGGATGCTCAGAGCCCCATCCATCCTGGCCTTGAACACTTCCAGAGATGGGCCAACCTGTCTCAGTGTCTCACCACCCTCACAGGGAAGAATTTCTTCCCAATATCCAACCCAAACCTACTCTCTGTCTGCGTGAAGTCATTCCCCTTTCTGTCACTCCAGACTCTTGTAGATAAATAGTCTCTCTCCATCTTGCTTGTAGGTTCCCTTCAGGTACTGGAAGGCTCCAGTTAGGTTACCCTGAAGCCTTGTCTTCTCCTGGTTGAACAATCCCAGTCCTCTCTAAATGCTAACATTCAAAGAGCAATATTTGACTTTTAGACTGAACGTTGCCTGTACGTAGCAATTGTTTCCGAGGCTGCCGATGCCGTGAAACACTCTAGAATAGGCGATGCCATACAGACCCCAAGCTGGGGTAGACTTAGATCCCAGAACTGACCCATGCCTAAACTCATTTCCAAGGGAAAGGTTCTGTGGCAAAGAGCAGCAATGAGAAACACAGTGATTTGTTCACAGCCGCAGCAGCAGAGCTGGCTGTGCAGAGCTGGTGGTTGCAGAGGCTTTCAGTGTGCAGCAGTGACACAAACTCTCTTGGTTAGTTGTTCCCCGCTTTGTTTTTAAGAATAGGTGTTATATTTCACAACTACTTCCTTAAGGATAGTTCTAGAATATGTTTTGCAATGTAAATTGCAAAATATGGAGGAATGTGCTTGAAATTTATCAAAGTATCTCTGTCTATTTCCTAGTGGTACATATACTTATCTATGTGTATCTACTGAACCTACTGGGTGCCACGTAATTAATGAAATCTTTCTGGGACTTTGTAATGGGCTCTATCATTTTCTTTCTGGTTAATAAGAAAATGACTGGCTTACAGAAAAATTCAGCTGGAATTTTTCAGCTCTGGAGCTAAAAGCACAATTTTAAGTCCTGCTTTAATGAGAACATGAGTTTCAAGGAAACACAAAAGAAGAATATGTCAGTCCAGCAATATGGTGTTTAGCCTTGATCTTTTATAACATGTGACCAATGTTATTCTGGTTCTAACTCTTGTGCCAGGGCAAATTATCCATTTAGGTTTTATTGTTCTTTGTTTTCCATTATCATAGAAAGAGATTTGATCAGGTCAGATCCCCTTGCTCATCCTTAATGTGACGAATAGTATTTATGTTGGACATGGTCCTCATGTAAAGGAATTAGCCTCTTTTTCTATAATGCCATTTAAAATTTATCTTATATAATTAGATTGAAATTTAGGCAATGAATACAAACAGAGAGTTAAGCTTGGTACACTCAAATGGAAACCAGGAAGGGAATATTGTTTGGGATTTATATCAAGGTCCAAGTATAAGAGTCAGGATGTCTGGGCTCCTACCCTGTTTGCCACAAGTTGCTGGCTCTGTACATATAATTAGTTTAAGCAGCAGAAATCTTTATTACTGGGGTAAATCCGTCCTTTGTCTTTGGGGGTGGAACTTCCTATGATTTCAGTGTGACTGCCCATTGCCTACATGTGGATGCATTTACCCCATGGGGAGAAAGTTCTGGCCCAGAGTTTCAAAAGTGGGTGTTTAACAGAGCCTTGTATAACATTTTTACACTCATTCCCTAACATAAAAGATGATACCAAGGAGTGGCACTGGCAGGCCTTGCTCAAACAGATGTTGTTGGTAGTTTAGATAAACAGTAACACCTAGGATGCCAGATGTTGTGATTCATCCCTGGCGCTGGCTGTAATTCATATTCCATTAGGGGCTACTGGTTATTTATTTTTCAGCCCACTAGAAGTTTAATTGACTATTTCTCCACCTATTTCTTTTTTCCTCTCTGCTCTTTCTTCCTCTCATTTACTTTTCTTATACCTACATTAATATTCATTTTGGCCTGAAGCATGGAGAAATCCCATCAGTCACCCAGGGATCAGGTACACTAGGCCAGAGTATCCTACTTTTACTTAACACTTAATGATAGTATCCAAATAATTTCCCATTTTCCAACTGAGACGTGGGTGAGGGGAGAAGATGAAAACCTTTGCCAAGAAGCTCTCTGTGGTGGATACTAAAATAAGTCAGGTAGCAGATGTCCAACCCAAACTTCAGTGGGTAATTAGCTGATTCAATATCCAAAAGAAGCAGGTAATTGTTGTGATTTGTGAATCCTGTGCCAGGGCAGATAGTTTACAGCTTGCAGATATTTCTCTAATGAGGGAGGATATCGTGAGCTCTGAGCAGTAAAACACTGTTTTCTTAGTATTCAAAAAGAATGGCTGTTTTTTTTTCTTTAGGGATGTTCTTGGCATAGACTGTTCCTGTTCTTTTTCTTTGTTATTTCTTGGAAGTATTCTGAAAACTATTGATACAGTATGCAAATTCAATGCAGAAAATGTAACATTATATAAGTGTAATTATCGTTTTATTCAAAGACATTTTTATTTGTTCCTGCATATTTTAGTCCTCAAAAAAAAAAAAAAAAACCAAAAAAAACCCACACCAGACAGAGAAAAGTTTAAATACAATTGTATACTTTGTCAAAAAGAAAAAAGTCAGACGAAGATGCTATAAAGATCAGACCGTAAAAAGAAATTGAGGAATTAGAGAAACACTAATAAAAGAAAAAATATGGATATCACTGGAAAGGCACAGAATGGGACCATTTCAGGAAGAAAAAAGTATGCCTGGTTGTTGCCATTCTAGGAGAACTGGACATGGAAAGGAGAGAATGGAAAATAAGAGCAAAGCTGTAAAGCCATCTCTCCTCCCTTCTTTTCAGTGTCATTTCATAAGGAGTATGGGGAGAGGGGGAGGTAAGGGGAAGGGGGCCAGGAATCCTAGCAACCATAATACTATTGATGCAAACACCTTAAAAATGTGCAACTGCCAGCAAAATTCTCAGAGGGTCAGCTCACTCCTTCTGTTCCTGGGCAGAGCAGGATGTGCTCACAACAGCACTCTTGTTTTCTTCACTTCCTAAGGTGGAAAGTTATTGTTTTTCTGTCTGCAATATTTTGATATACAAATATGGCTATAGAATATTGGGGAATTTAAAAAAAAATTGCCTGGATGTAGTTAGTTGGAAGAAACAGCTGGAGAAGTGCAGGAGAAAGGGAAACAGTGTTTTGTACAAGTTGTTAGGGTTCTTTTTTTATACTCTGTCAGGATTTCCCTTTCTCTTCTAAAATCTGTATTTTCTTCCACTTACATTTTTTTTTTCTTTCCCTTATGAATCTCTCCTTATTGTTTTCTTTCAAAACAGAGGTCTGGAAAAAAATCACAGTAACTCCACTGAAGTCAGTGGACTTTCTCTAGTGTAAGAGGTTAAATAGCCTTTTCTCTTCATTGTCTTTGTTCACTTTGCCCCATTTTTTCGTCTCTCCCACACATGACGTTCCCTATGGAACTGCTTCTTCTTTGTCTTTTTTTTGCTTCATTCTTTTTCTTTTCTTTTTTTTTTCCTCTCAGCACTTTCCAGTAAATATCTCTGTTCTTCATTGCCAATACAACTGGCAGGCAGGTGCTGTTCCTTCCATTCACTGACAGGAGAGATGTTTTATGGCAGAACCCAAAACTGGCCATACAACAAGCCCACAAATGAAATCATCACCATCACAAGTACCAGTGACAGGGAAGGTGCCAGTTATCTCAGTGCTGGACTTGGAAGGAAAAGATTGAGCTGTAACTCACCACTTCATTGCAACTTAATGCTTCTGGCCCCTACAATTTCTTTACCAGGGTCAGTATTTTAGGAATGGAACAGTAACATATTGCTGTCTGTAACTGTCCAGAAGAAGCTGACAGTGGAAATGGACACTGTAACTGTTCCTTACTTTGAACAGGGCTCCAACTGCACTCACATAAATGAAGCAATGATAGCAGATTTACATGCAAATGATTCCAGTTCAGTGTGAATGTTGATTCACCGAGGCTAATAGCAGTTCAGCAGATTGTAACAAAGAATAATGGAAGAAATTTCTCTTGGAATGACAAAATTGAAATCTGCTCTAAGTCTTTTAAGGTCATGTCAACAGTGTTTGTCATAGTGCTAAGCCTCTCACATAATCTTTCAATGTGAATCCTTAAATTCCTTTTATAACCCAACACCTATTTCACCCATAACAATGCTTTTATGTTTTCTAATTGCATCAAACTACTTCAGGCATTACACAAATCAATCCACATACTTAACGCACATTTTTAAGTGGCATAAGTTATTAAGAGTATGGTGCAGTAGTATTTGATTATCTTTGAAAGGATTAATAATCCAATGAAAAAGAAGAATAGTCTTTGTCTGGAGGCCAATAGACCATTTAAGCTTTCACAAACAAAAATGTATCAAAACTAAATCTAGGAAAGTTGCATTCTAGATAAAAGTGATGGTATCATTAGAACCTGTCCTCCTTGTGTTCTTGCTCCCAGTGGGGAAACGTCTTTTATACATCACTCAGAAAAGGTTAAAAAATTACTGTCTTTTCCTAAACCAACAGTAAGGTGCTAATATTACAGAAAAGAAACATTATGGACAACATCAAAGTCTAACAGGGCTGAGGAGAAGGATACAGACAAAAACAGATGAAATCCAGTTGTGGGTTTAGACTCAGCCATAGTTTTGTCTTGTAACATGCCCATTGATAAAAGCCTCTGCTTTTCACTTTATTCTGGATGGCTGGGAAAGAGAAGCTGTAAATTAACTGCAGCACAATAGACATCTTGAAGGCTCAATTGATATCTTGAAGGCACAATGTCCCGCAAACTGGTTTGGTTGCTGGCAACTGTGAAATACTTGCAGCTTTTAACTCAGCCCTGGATTTTGCAGAACAATTTTGAGAAAAAAAAAAGTAAAATTTTGGGTTCCTTTTTGATTTTCAGAATGCAGAAACAAAGATGATCTGGGTAACTACAGGGTATGCAGAATTAGGGGTTTAAACAGAAAATGAGAAAAAGAATTATTCAAGGGGTTTTGTGTTATTTTTCCTCAAAAGTGAATCTTTGCATCCCTAACTTTCTATGTGGAGAATAGATTTCAAACTCTGATCCACTATGACACACTAAGGCTAGCAGTAGGTCATAGCTGCTCAAGAGCAAGCAGTAGAGACAATGCCAGTTTTGTATCTGGGGAAGCTGAGAAGAAAAAGGGGGGTCGGAGTCAAAAGGGGAAAGCCAAACACCGACACTGGGAAAGAGTTCCCTGCTCCTCTGGCTTACCTGTGGAGGAAGAAGGGCATTTTCCAAACAGCTTTATTGGCTCTCTCATCATCACTCACCTCCACATATGCATCAAAAAGCAAGGCAAAACTGTTCAGATGTCATTTACTTGGTTACAAGGATGGATTTTTGTCCATTAAATTGCTTTTGTATCCATAATCAAGTCTTAGTGTGCTTTTAAATCACTGACAATCTTCTTCATGTAGATCAAATCTTCCAAGTTGTAGTGCAGCTGATAGATATTTCCATGTGCACAGTTGTCATGAGCATGATTAATGCTTGGATACACTGTTTGCATTTTCCAGTGCCATGTGTAGGATTTACAAAGCCCAGACTATCTCATGTATAGCCAAAGTCCAAATAAACTTTGGTTTCTCTGTTCCTGAAGAAGAAACTTTGACAATTGAAGAAACAATTGCTTAGAAACAGTATACACTTTCTAAAAGATGTGCTGGCCTACAAAAGAATATATTTTAAAAGTTTACACTGTTTTTACAATGGTTTTGGTATTTTATGCAAGCTGTCATATAATGGAAATAATGACCTCAGGGACATGTGTTTATCTTGGGTTTAGCCCACTTAAAATACATTTAGCCTTTAACTTTTCCTTAGGCCAAAACCACATCAAATGGGCCAAAGATGGAATAAACACACACACTCCTGAGGTCATTATCACTTCATTGTAGTTTTGCAGAAGAAAAGGAAAACAAACACTGTCTCTTTGTGTTGCTTTTGGGACTCAGCATGCCCAAGTGATGGTGTATACACTATTTTATAAATATTTTCTTTTTAGGGATGTGCTTTGCTGCTTTTTTTTTTTTTTTGCCTTTGCCACTTATTAATTGTAAATTCTTCTCTGTTAATACTTTAATCTTTAAAACATTGAAAAGCTGGAATTGTAGAAATTAGAGCTGTAGTTGCCAGTGCAGTGTTAGTAGCTGGCATTCTCCATAAAGAGAGGCACAGATGGAAACATTCTAAGAAGAAGAGTTAGCATGGAGAATCTACTCCTTTTATGAGCTAAGTCCTGGAACACTGGATGGGGTTTTGCTTGTGAACAAGTAAATGAACTTGGCACCCCAGTGCTACAAGGCAGTTACTGACCAGTACAATATATACAGATCACTGCTATTCCTACCACTCCAAAAATGGTAGTGGCAAACAAACTCTGCCACCTTACTGTTAGGAAAGGCTTACTTTTTCTGTTGAGCCCTATTTTTAACATGAATCTCATAGCTTACTCCTGTCATGTTCTGACATAATCACTGTGGACTACAAGTGATGAAATTTTACTCATCTTTTCAGAAGCTTTAGTTTGCTTCCTAACCTTTAGTTAGGAAGGGGGAGGAAAAAAGATTTCTCTGAAACATTCAACTTAAAAGCAAAATGCCAAATATTTGTTCTGTTGAAGTCATTAGCAATTTAAAATATGTATTTAATATGGTGTGGATTTCACTCTACACCCAAATGGTACTTGGACTCAATGCTGTAAAATAGAAACTTGTGGAAAGCTGCAGATTTTGTCTCTGCAAAACCACCCGTAACAAACTGAACTTCAATGGACTTCAATGGAAATGAATTTCAAAAGTCCTGGGCTTTTTACTGTTTAGGTAAATTATATATTTAAGTGACTTATTTAGTTTTGGGTGTTTAAAGATGGAAACAACATGGTTTGACTATTAGGTAGATAAGATGATCCTGACAGATGTCCTTCCAAGGGAAAGGAGGTGTTGTGTATGCTTGTATGGTAAAGGGAGCTGTTGGCACTCAAGGCAAACTGAGGATATCCAAAATTCTGAAGAGGTCAGCAAAGTACTGATTCCCGTGCAGGTCTGCCAGAGGCCCAGCAGCTGCAGGGAGGTGGGGAGATCTCTCCAGGGAGAGCCTTGGAGCAGCACGGAGTCACTGCAAGGCTGCACCTACTGTGATCCCAGGGGCTTTGAGGAAACACACACCAGTAGCAAATGCCCCAGTTGGTTTCTCTTACTGGTACCTGCTTAACAAAACAAAGCATTCAGAGGGGGAACGATTTATTAATAGAGATGACCCAAACAGCTGTCTGTCCTTGTCCATAAAAATACCTCCTTGAGAGCTAATACCCACCCCTGGTTACTGGCCTTAATTCCATGTGGAATCTTCATTTTCATCATAGAGATGCTGGCAACATGTGATCTGTGTGGTACAGCCAACCAAGGCTGTGTGCAGTACAGTGCTCCCTTTCGAGGTAAATGACCTCCAAGAAGACTTTTCTCTTTCAAAAATCAGGCATCATCTACTTGTGTACTGAGTTTATATGGCAAGGTTTTGGTTGTGTTGCTAACACATAGTGTTGGTATCACAATTTTAGACCTAGAAGAGCTTCAAAACCAAGTAATATCTGACAAATTACGCCATTTGAGTTTGAAAAGCATCACAGCTTGGCATGTAGCAGAGCAAACATCTAACACCAGGTTTCCACCTGCACCCAGAAGGGTGACAAATGTGGAAGGGGATGAAACTAGGGTGCCTGTGACTGGAAGCAAATAAAAGTACGTGGGTAGAAATCTCTTACCCTTTCTTCCCCTAAAAGTCACAGAACTGTGGGAATGGCTTTCACTTGGGGCCTGGTTGGGGCAGCTCCTTCCCCTGTGGACACTCCAAGCTCCCCATCTGCACATCCAAGGCTGCTCTCCAATCATCAACTTTCTGTCCCTTGCTTGACCATGGAACTTGATATCCACCTCCTTCCCTCCTTGTCCGGGTTTTGAATGGATAAGAGGAGGGCAGTGTCCGGGCAGGCGGGGGCATGTTCTCCTGGAGGGCAGGAGGAGGGAGCTGGGGAGGGGAACTGGGGACTTGGCCTGCAGAGCGGATTGGAGCTGTGGGAGGGTTTGAAAATGTCTTTACACGTTGGACTCATTTTCATTTCCAAAATTCAGTGTTTCTGGCAGCACTTATTTTTAGTTTGAAGTTCTATTTAACAGTTTTCGAGATTGGGCAGTGTAGTAATTTAGCAGCCCTTATGTGAAGGAAAGAAGGCTGCAGCTTCTGCACCACTTTTAATATTTGTTTACCATTTCAATTTTGTAGCATGCCGACATTTAAATGTTCTGTTTGCTGTTATTTTGACACCTTCCCTTTATTTGTGTATTTTTAATCTGTGAAAACATAAAACTTAGTGCTTGCTATTTAGAATCTGGGGATTAGAGCTCACTTTTCTTTGAGAATGGGCCTGGGTACACCTGAAACATGGATGAAAAAACTGGTCTGGAGGTAACTGGAGAGTGTACCTTCCAGAGAGGTGATCAATCAGTATTTTCTTTCTTGTAACTAAAATATATATCAAGAACTTTGCTTCTATCACTTTAAGTTTCTCTGGTCTAAAAGAGAAAGGAAAGGAAAAATTACTGTTCTGCTGTAGTAATTAAAGGTTTTCCAAAAACACGCATAAGTCGATAAACAGTTTTGTTCTAAGATAATTATCTTGAATTTAAGAACTCATCTGCCTTGTCTCAACTCTGATATGTTATCTACACCATGGAATATTTTCACAACAAAACATGAAACCATATATGAATGCAGTCATGAATCTCAACCCAAACGGTTAAAATTATTTGCAAGCTATAGAGCTTGGCATGGTTTGGTTATACAATTCCAAGTGAGACCAGGTAATCTTCAGAAGTGGAAAATGTGTTTTCATCACGATTTTTTAAAAACAAAAATTCAAAGTAAAATTCCAAAGTATGAAATTCACTAAAAAAGGCATGCTGAATAAAATATTTACACAGTTACCTGGAATGATCTGAAAGCAGAATTATGCAGAACTCTGGTTGTGAAAAAGTAATGATAGGATCTTAAGAGGCTACCAGACATATTCCCCTACAGGTGGTCAAAAACCCAGAAGATCACCTCTTTCACTATTTTTTTCTTTTTTTTTTTTTTTTTATTTTCTCTTGACGTATCTTTTACTGTGGAAATCATTACTATGTTACTGCTTTTCTTTGATTTCTGTCCTTTACAGCAGCTCACCTATGGGCCGTCTCTGCCTTCTCTCAAAGAGCAAATCTCCATAAGGTTCAAGAATTGTTACAGCTTACATCCTCTGTATATGAACAAATGAGTAAGAAAGAACTGTAGCATGGCCTGGCAGGACAGAAGTACTTGACTGTAGGCTTAGATAAGTGCACATTAATATCTTGTATTCAGGATTTAATCACAGCTGCAGCATTATTAGGTACAAAACCTAGTTTCAAATCTCACATGCAGAGTTGTTTTGTGACAAAATCAGTTTCTGATCAGGTCTGTGGCCTGGAACTAAATACACAATTTCCTCTTCTTCCCAGAGAAACTCTCTCCTGGTGCACAGAAAGGGATGATCCTCTGTGAAAGAAAAAATGGAAGTTACTTTAACTTTTATGATTTTATGAAAATGAATTTTATTGCTATGTGGTTTTCCACAAGGCAGTCTACATCTTAACACCAAAATCAGCTGGTACCTTTGATCTTCTTTTTATGTTGTCAACGATTCTCTTGGAATTTAGCTGTGTGGCCAGTGTAGAGTCAATAAGATTTGCATGGTTATATCAGTTTGCTGCTTTGAAAATTTACCCTGTTGTATTTTAAAATGTGCTGTCTCATTACACAGAAATAGAGAGCATTTTTCTGATACCTTACTGAGAGAGCAGATGTGGGGCTTTGAGTATTTTTGTTTTCACTGCATCTTCTTTTGATTAGCTGCCTATTTCTTGTTAAGCAATAATAGGAAAACATTTCTTCAGGTTTTTTTTTCTGCTCTGGTCTTCTCTATGAAAGTAAAAGAGGGAGAATTTTAAAGATCTTTCCTGTGAAACTGTTATTTCTTTGATTAACATTCAAAATTTTGATGTTTGTTTTATCAATTTAATGTAACTTTGAAGAAAGGAAAAAGGAAATACTGATTTGTCATAATAGATTTTAATTAGGATGAGTGTTTGAGTTTTGGGAGTCTTTCCCATGCATGTTTTCAGATCTCTTATAGTCCCAAAATCAGAACTCTAATTACCACCCATACAGATCAACTTGTATTTTGTAGATACCAGAAAAAACATTATGAAAGATTCTTCTTTTTAATTGCATCCTTATAACTCCTGCTATATAGTTTCTATTGCCATCAATGTGCTTCCACTGCTCTTTCTGTGTTTTTATTTCCTTTGTTGTAGGTGAGCCTGTTGGGTTACATTTGGAAGAGGATCTGTGCTCAAGCATCTCTCTGTTCTCCTTCAGCTTCTAGCAGAATTTGTGTGGTTGGACAATTCCTGGCATGTGTGGGGCATTAGATAATACAGCCTCAGCAGAAGCGGGGGCTGTCCTGGGTGTGGGACTCACTGCAGTTACCTGAACTCCTCAGCCATGGCTGCTCCCACGTCCCACAGCAGCAGGAGGAGGGTGGGAAAGTAGGGACAGTGATACCCAGTGAGGGAGCCTGGATGAAATTGTCATGGACCCAAAGCAGTTCTGCCCCAGGTCGCATGGGTTGGGGTCTGTCAGGAGTTTTGTCCCCTCTGTTGTGCAGGCACAGCTTTTGGAAGCACAAAACGTGGGTCTCAGTTGCTTGAGACATTAGGAGATACTTTGCATCCTGGGTAAATCCTTCAGGCAGTAGTGTGCTGGTGTCCCTCCCTCTTCTCCCTCTCCTGGGGGACAGGCTCAGAATTATGGTGCACCCTTAGACCTTTCCCCACTGAGGACAGAAATTTACTATTGAGAGCTTTTGGTTGAGGTCTGAGTGAAGAAGAGTCTGGGTAGATAAGGAGCTGGAATTAAACTAAGTCCTTCACATGCCAGAGCAGAAACATCCTGGAAATCCAGTTCAACTCTGAATATATGGTATCAGCCCCACGTTGCTGCCTCAGACTTGTGCCTGTCCGAGTAGGCTCTCCCTGAGCAGGCAGGGTTGGAGCACACAGCTCTCTCCTTCTTGTGTGGTGCTGTCTGCCCTCAGTCCATCCTGTAGGGTGAGTTGGCTTTAGAGCTAAGCAGGCAAGTTCTTGAGAAATTTTTAGCTCTGCATATAGTCCTGTAAAGTCCATTCCCTGCCACTGCAGTGCCTGCAATAATTTTGTTAAATTCCTCCTGCATCCTGGATCCATTGATAATGAGGCTCATTAGATGGAGAGAGTTGTTATTTAACAGCCTTCACCTGAGGTCCAAAAGCTGAGATAAGGGATGATAGCTGTCAGATGTTCACACTGCCAACTGTCATTAATTCCACAGTCAGGTGAGATGAATTAGGATAAAGTTCTGTACTTCTCTTAGCAAGACTTTCAGCACACTCAGAAGGGTGAGCCTAGGCTAAGCCACATTTATTTTCAGCAGAACAGGACAGAAAATTAACGATGCCAGATGAACTCTTATTTTCTTTTCAAAGGCAAATGAGGATGTCTGAAAGAAGTGATATTATTGGCTTAATTGGATCCTTTCTGGACTATGATCAGCAAAATGTGATGGCAACAAGGAGTACACCACTTACACTATGGTGCAGGATCTTGAATTCCTAGAGGGCTGTACAACAGGACAGTGGCCACCTCACCAACCCCCCTTTGCTAAGGGCTTAAATGACTACAGATTTGGTATTCCCAAATTTATTTCCTGTTTCAAAACCCTTAAATATAGTTAAAATCCATTTTGTGGAAGTCTGCTGTCTTTCAGAAGTCTTAAATTGGGCCTGATACAGGCTAAAAAATATTGTTAAGATATTAGCAACTAGGAAAACTCGAGTGCAGGGGATTTTTAATTGCTTTAGTTTCAACATCTAATAGAGCAAAGATATTCACACTTAAAAATAACTTGAACCATATTATTGATCTATCTGATAGGGAAAAAGAAACTGTGAGAGAAAGAAAGTTTTAAAAATGTAGAATTTCATGATTAAGATTTAGTACTTATATGTATTTATTTATGCCTTAAGAAATGCAGTTATAGTGGTTCAACTTCCCACATGTTTTGTTAGGGTTATTTTGCCTTTTAAAATTGATGTTGATGAAAATAATCATGCTGTAATTTCAATATGTAAAAATTTTGAGCCTTACTCAAGGCAGATAAATGTCTTTATTTCATAGCATATATATATAACCTAACTAACACAAGTTCACAGTTTACAAAACCTCTTAGCAGTCCCCACAGGTTTTTGACTGAATATATATTTCTCAGGTTCAGGGATCTAATGCTCCCTGAAATCAACAGGGCTTTGCTAAGCATTTGTCTGACCCAGAGTAAACCCCTTAGAAAAAAATCTTCATCTGTCTTCCTTCAACATATATTTTACTTTGCTCAGCTATGGCCACTTCGTACTCACAAAGCTTCCCCTGTGCTTCACCTGGGAAGTTGCATTTCATTTTCTAGAGGTGAAGTTTGGCTCTTCATTACTGCACCATTTACCTGCCATAATAAATTAGCAATCAGAACCGGACCAGTTCTGTATATTTAACTCCTCATGTTGAAAATCATATTGGGGGAGATAATTTTTCAATGCAGAGAAAGCAAACCATTACGGATTTTTGGTTTATTTCTAAAAGTCCATTAAAAGTGCATGTTGAACTGTTTCAAATCTTCAATTGCTTTGGTTTCCTGACAATCCACATTTTCTGTGCCTTTTATGATATCACAGAACTGCCACGATAGTTGGATGCCTTTTGATTCATACTGAGGTTTCCTTTCTGTCTATATCAATATGCTTATTGGAGTATCTTTTTTTACTCGGGATTTTCAGATTCAACATTTTTTTTTTTTTCCTGGAATCCTGGTTACCAGGGCACCAGGACTGCAGAGTTTTGGTGTTGAGGTGATGACAGAGATCCCAGCTGTCCTACCAAACTCCTAGCAAGAAAACCACATATTAACTTTTTAAGTGCTTGCAACCCTTAAGGGTTCACTGTTTTCGGTGTCTCTTGTAGTCTGCTAAAAAGATAGAGGAGCAGGGAAGGAAATTGTGCATACAAGTAAATTAGCAACTGACTCTGACTGAAAGGTCAGAATGAGTCAGGTAAAGTGCTATTCTTCACAGAAAGAAAGAAGAATTTAAAAACCTTGTTCTAAGGAAAAAGAATGTAAGAACAGGAAATGGCACAAGATTTGAAACTTGAGAGAAGGTCGTAAGAGGAGATTAAAGAAAAAGGATAAAATGTCACAGGCAAAGAATAGCAATAAGAGCATCTAATCTGCATTTTGGATTTGGCACGGTATAATCAATTTTAGATTGGTTGGCAGGAGAAATTAATGTATTAATGTGTTCATTTTTTTTCATTTCAGCTGATAACTAGAAACAGGCAATGACCGCATTGCTTTTCTTTATAAATAGATAGTTTTTCCTCCATATATGCTGAACTGCATTATGGTAAAAAGGTAAAGTTGCTTTTGTGTAAACTTCTTACCATGTATTCTTACTCTGTAAGATTATCTAGGTATGATCTTCTTACCAGAGGTTCTGTGATACTATTCTCAATCCCTGGACTTCTGCCACTCTGTGGAATTACAAATTCTTATGAAACTGTCATTCAGATTTCCACATTTTGTTTGCAAGTGGATGTTTTTTAAGTGTATGGAACAATTCCATATTATACCATCTTATCTGAAGTCTGCACTTGGCACACAGAGGAATTATTCCATAGACTTCAGTGGAATTTCCATAATTTTTGGACTGCTCATGAGAACCATGGATATGCATAAAAATAGATAAATACAAAAATGTACCTATCTACTTTTTTATATGACTTTGACATGTAACAATGACTTTCTACCTGAAGATGTACAGATTCCCTTGTTTGGCTTCCCCAGGGAAGCAGTTTTTCATAAGTAGGATTATCCAAGTCACTTACTGAACTGAGAATGCAGAATTGCTCAAAAAAACTTGAAAAATTGGCAGCCTCTGAGGGCAATGATCTATGTTCGCCTCCAGACAGCGTGGAAAAAATGTACTTTAAATTCCTTTTTTTTGGAGGAAGTCGAAGGCTCTAGCTAGCAGAGAAATTTGCATTCAGGAAATGTTAATTAAAATTCTCTAGATGAAAATTTCAAAATGGACATTGAAAGTGTTGATGGCACCTTGCTGTCCAAGCCAAACTTCCTTCAGTTGTCTCTGTTTTCAAGGGAAATTACTTCTCAACAAATTTGACTAGAGATTCACTAATATGAACTGCTCAAATGTCGCATTCTGAGCTGCTGTGCCAAAATAATATAGTAAATATCAGTGAAGAAATATGAGATGGAGCATCTCTCCTATGAGGAAAGGCTGAGAGAATTAGGATTGTTCAGCCTGGAGAAGAGAAGGCTTCAGGGTGACATAATTGCCCCTTCCAGTACCTGAAGGGAGACCACAAGAAAGATGGAGAGAGACTATTTGCAAGGGCCTGGAGTGACAGCACAAGGGGAAATTGGCTTCACACTGACAGAGAGTGTAGGGTTAGATTGGATATTGGGAAGAAGTTCTGCCCTGTGAGGGTGGTGAGACACTGGCACAAGTTGCCCAGAGAAGTTGTGGATGCCCCATCCCTGGAAGTGTTCAAGACCAGCTGTGATGCCTTTTTCAACCTAGAAATGAAACAACACACACTCTTGAGATAATATAGTATAGGAGGTAATATAAAAGTGGATCTTTATTGGAGCTCCAGGGGCAGTTATGGAAGAGTGTCCACAAAAGCCCACCCCCACGGGAGTGAATACAGTTTCATAAGTTTGGCAAATTAGCATAATTGACAAAAAGCAGCAGTTAGGAAGATAAATGGTGATGCAATTCCCCCCAGGTCAATCCCCTTCTCTGGAGACCCCCCTTGGTACTAGCTGTACTTTGTTTATGAAAATGTGTCTAGAAGAGCTGGTCTCAACCTTGGTAGCCAGAGAGAACCAGGATAGGATAGGCGCCCTGGAATCTGTTTTGTCTTCCTGCCTAGGGAACGGGCATGGAAAATTTCTGGGAAAACTGGCCACTAATACAATAGGCTACAAATTATATGTGTAAAGAATACAGAGAATATATAAGTAAAAAAAAGACAAAAACCAAAATGGCATCAGCTGGATGGGGCTCTGGGCAACCTGGTCTAGTGGAAAGTGTCCCTGCTCATGGCAGGGGGTTGAAATGAGATGATCTTTAAGGTCCCTTCCAACCCAAAACATCCTGTGATTCTATGACCTGAACTGCACAAAGCACTTTAAAAGTTTACAGTTTTTTGCAGGGACAAACCTCTGGTGTAGAAAGAAGCCAGGCAAGTCAGAAGGGGCTGAAATGGAGAAAGGGAACAATTAAAAATCTCTTAGAAAGGAGAAATGTCTCTATCAGGCTTAGGTGGATGCTGAAGAAATAGAGAACTGGAAAAAAGAGGAAAAAAGTATAGGCTCCTCACAGACCTTTTTCCTCGCAGAAAACCTACATTTTCTGATAAGGTTGCTCTGTTAGGTCTGTACGTTGTGGCAAAATAAGCCAGCAAAGGTGCTTTCATCAAGTGGGCAAATGACTAGATGGGTTCTTACATTGTTTTTCTCTTTATTGTGTTGATTTCTGATTGCCTTGTTAGATTAAGTTACACAAGAGCTGTCGAATGTGCCATACAAATTTCTACACTTTTCCAGCAAGTATTGCCTGGTCAAACATCTATTATTTTAATAGACGAAAGTATGAGGTCAAAGTCTTGAGTCTTTTGGCACATTCCCGAAGTCTTCAGTACACCTCCAGAAAGCTGATGTGTATGTCAAATTCCTGAATTTAAGAGGTATGCTGAATGCCAGATTAAATTAATTAGTTATGATAAAGCAATCTATATGATTCATTGCGTATTTCAGAAAAAACATGCTGCTGATACATGCTATACTTGATTCCATTCATTTTTTTCATTCTTCTTCTAGCAAAAAGCAAAAGGGTTATTTTTTCTTATTTATTAATCTTCCTTTCAAAAGATCTTTCTGTCTTTTACAAAATTTCTTGGTCCTTTCACATTTTTCATTGACTGGAACAAAAATAACTTGCTACATTTAACTTAGGGAGTCAAAACAAGCATTGAGGTCAGCAGAATTAAGGAAAAGATGCACTTTCCCCTAATATGTTCTTAGTTTTCTCTATTATCCGATTTAACTATATTGATAGCACCCATTTATGGATGTACTTGTTAAGTAAGAGGATATTCATAATTTTAGAGTCTTTATAACATGCAGATTTAAACTGCGTTTCAGATTTAAGCATCTTTATCTCTGTGGCTTCAGAATTTGAAATGTACCATCAAGTTCCAGTTCCTCGATTTAAAAGTTCTCTTATCGGAAAGGAAACTTTCTATTGCTTTTGTGGGTTTTTGTGTTGTACTGGGAATTTTGGAGGAAGCTTGGAAGGTAGGTGTTGTACAAAATCAGGTGGAGGGATGAGCTCCTGAAGTGAAACACCTTAGTTTGGCTCTGGTTTTCAAACAGTGTAAGATATCACACAGATGGTACTGGCCACTGGACAAAGTGGCTGTTGCTCCAGTAACTCTGGCAGATGCTGGCAGGGCATCCACAGGGTGGTATTTCTTCAGTCTCTTTTTCTCTTTCACATTCTGTGCCTTTCTCCCCAGTTTTTGGCAGAGCATGTCCAATATAATTATTAATATTTCTTATGTCATGCCTAAACTTTTACTTTGATTAGGTGTTTCATATTTCAGAGGGTGTTGTGTCTATCCAGTGGCTTTACTTGGCAAATGTCGCTGCCAAGAAGATGACTGTATGTCACTTCTTACCCACAGACTCCACAGACCACTTACTTTTTCAGAATATATCTGAAGGGCTTTGCTTAAACTCAGTTATGTAGGGAACTGTGATATGCCAAGAGAGTGCCATGAGACTCCTGCAAAACTGGAGTTCAGTTTTATAAACAGTAGTTTTCGACTTCCAGTCTTTTAAAGAACTTGTTTCTAGACATTTTTGGTAATTTCTGACTACATTATACTCTTGCTTCCTAGACTAATTAGTAAAGATAATTTAGAGCTTTGGAAGTTAGTTTCTGTTTGGCAAAAAGTTACCAACAAGTGACATGGAGTCAGTGTATTTTCTTAGCATAATTGCCATGTATTTCTAAGGCAGGGAAGACTCAGATCCTCTGAACAGAAGCAGCACATTCAGCTCACAGATGGTTTTCTTTTTGCCAATGCCTCAGGCTAGGCATCTTTCCCTTATCCTACCAGACCTATACTGCCTATCTTGCCTTACTTGCTCTCCAGAATCCATGCAGGCTATGTGAAAAAAAAGCTGTGTACTTGGTGATTGTTCACATAACAGTGTTTGCAGCTTGGGAAACACAATTAGATTTGCAATCCCTCCAATCCATGTGCTCATTCCCAGTATCAGGAATTTACCTGCTTGTTGATTTACCTTCATATTCAGAGAGACCTAAAATTCTCTCTGCTGCCAAGGCAGCCTCAAAGTGCAAAAATTGTTTTATATCAATATTCAGCCCCTTGAGAAAGAAAGGGGACAGTTGGCATATTCAAGAGCACTTGACATATTGCTAGTATTTTTGCCCGTGTGACTTTTTGACCTGTGAACCAACACAGCATTAGTTGTTTTGAAATAAAAACATCTCCATTCCAGAAAGATCTTGGCATTGTATCTCGATTTTATTTTTGTTTTTATACTAACTTGTACTTTTATACTAACTTTTCCTCTCGTAACTTGGGAATTAATTTTCATTTCATTGTAAAATGTCTTAAGATACTAGATAAGTGACAGATAAATATTATTGTTATAGATCTTTGTGTATTCCTGAGTGCAAACTTGAACTTGCATTTGACAAAGAACATTTTGTTCTACCCTTTTACACTGTTTGTTGGTATTTTCCATTTATAGAATTTTGTAAGACCAGTTAACTCCTGGTTATAATGCCAATAAATGCACAGCTCTCAAGTGTTTCCTGCAGATCAGACAGAAACATAATGTGAGAGGAAAACTTGGTAGAAATCTCATTAAATCTTCAGATTGATTTTTGTCAGACTGAACATTAATTACACCAGCAGGGACCCCCCACCTGTAGCTTGGATGTCCCCAGCCAGCACTTGTTCCCCTGTGGTGTCACAGTGCCCATAGTTTAAGTGCAGGCTTAAACTATCATGGATGAAATTTCAAATGGAGTGTCACCAGAAGGTAGCAATCCCTTTATGTTTTAAGAGATGAATGAACTCCAAACCCAGCCTGGTTTTCACTTCCATTGATTTGAAAAAGTTTTCAAGGTTGAATTTGCTAAAAATAGTGACAACTTACATTACCTGGAATTAATTCATGCTGTTCATTTTACTGGCAACCAGGAGAGAGATACAGGCAAGTTATTGTCCCTCTGTTGCACGATGATTCAGTGCAACTAGAAAACCTGTTATTTAGGAGATAATTTTAGTTTGCCGTTGAGGTTACAAGGCAGTAAATGGCTCCTTGCTGTATCCTCAGAGTTTACCCAGCTCATTTATGAGGCTATTTATTGCCCAGTGTACTTAGAACCAAGCTAAATTATCACTACAGTATCAAATCTACATTAACTGCCCTCCCTTTTCATTCATCCCTTCCTTTATTTCTTTCATATCTCTTTCCCCACCAGATACAGCAAAGTTCTTACTTCCTCTCTACTGCTTTTTCAAATAGAATCAGAGCAAATCATATTAAAAGAGCAAAACATTTTACATGTTAATTGCTGATGGTTTTTATTAGTTCCTTGATTTTAATTGGTTAAAATTTTGTAGGGTTTTTTTCCCTTGGGGGAAAAAATGTGCTCTTGGTACAATCAATTTTGTTAAAAGGATAATTAATTGCTTGTATGCAAAGTGAAGTGGTTCACTTACTCTGTTTTGGATCACAACCAACTTATAAAATCCTATTTATATGAAAATTGTCCAAACTTAAGACTCCCTTATGATAGTGGAAAATATTCTTACAGTCCACATACCTTTGCTTTCTCTCAAGTTGGATAAATGCTGGTCAAGTGTTTGCAGGGTTGCGATACTTTCTAAATTTTACTGATGCAAAATGTTTCTTCTGTAGTTCATAAGATTTTTTCTAAACATTTTATACTGTGATATCACCTGGCAGGAATGGTTTAAGTGTACTTTTTCTTGTGTACCACTTGTAGACCATAGTTTTATGAGTGCAACATTCTTGGTGTCTCTTTCTTGGTGCCCCACAGATTTGCTCCTTATTTAAATGCCTTTTATGATGGCTGCCTGCCATATACCTAAAGTGGCCAACTGATATCCAAAATATAACCAATTTGACAGGTGGTGTGGACAGCACTCATGGAATGAAGTAGCAGCTCTGTGAAAAATTCATATGGGATCAGCTATCACTAGGCCCTAGCCCTTTATTTAGGAATATTCCAGACCCGAACAACTTCTTCTGAAGACAAAAATGTTAGGTTGGCTTTTACAAGTTTTTTTCATGAACACTTTGATTTTTCACTTGTTAAAAAAAATTTCTCCTCCTATATCAGTTAATATCTGTAAGTGATTGCAGCAGAGCTGCAGCTGAAGCCCAGTCACCTTAAAAACCTTCAACCTGTTTTAAAGCAGCTCTTACCTGACTTGGGTGAGGCTGGTCTTGACTTTTGCAATGTATGCCTGACACCCAGTAAGTACTGGAAACTAATTTGTAAAATTTGGTCCTTATAAAAACAATTTAAAGTTATTTAAAGTAATGTGTCATTTATAATTGCACATCAGCTGGAAACAAGAATCAGGCACATGCTTTCAGACAGCTTCATCCAAAAAATAGAAGCCCTTTTCAAGGGGATCTGATGATGAGGTGCATCAGTAACACCTTCCCAATTTCCAGACTTTGTATATTGTCACTCATGGTTACAGTTGTTTTCTGTTAGGCTCATTTCTTTAGGTAAGCCCAAAGTGACCTGAATTTAGTAAATTTCTATTTTTCAGATTATGACAAGTGCAATGTTAAGCAGATGGGATTTAATTTTGAATATCACTGATACGCCACTGGGCGATGTTCCTAATGTAAATATGTAATGTCAAATACTCTGTTAAAGGGCCCACAGACAAAGCCAGTATGAACCCTCTGTGTGGGAGGGCATTTGTGTGTATGTATGAAAGAGAATAAACTGGAAGCACCACAAGGATGCCAATGTGGCAGGTTATAATCCCTTTATTTCAGCAACACTGACCTGCTAATATCAGACATACAATCCATAGTGTGGAACATAAACAGTTTTAATCATTTGGAGGCATATGTTAGCAATTATATTATCTCATTAGACTGAATTATAACTTTAGCAATAATTCTAATTGATGTGGAATTAATTTTTTTAAGGGAAGGGTAGAAATTCTAACTTGTAGATGATTCGTGGAAGGAAACAGTGGGCTCTATTTTTTTGGCTTTAATCTGAAAGAGGGTAGGTTTACATTGGATGTTAGGAAAGCATCCTTTTCTGTGAGGGTGGTGAGCTACTGGGAACAGGATTCCAAGAGAAGCTGTGGCTGCCCTATCCCTGGAAGTGCTCAAGGCCAGATTGGATAGAGGTCTGAGCAACCTGGGATAGGGGAAGTTGTCCCTGCCCATGGCAGGGAGTTGGAACTTGATGTTTAATGTCCCTTCAAACCTGAACCATTCTCTGATTCTCTACAAGGTGAGGGTTATTTCCACCATTGTTGACAAAGATTGTATGTGGATCACCCAAAGACTGAACAAAAGATCTCCAAAGTTGCCACTGGAGGGGTAGGCAGGGGAGCTGTTGCATACTCCAGTTCCTGTTTTGTACCTTAAAACATGGGTGTGATTAGGAGAAAGCATAATTGCAAGAAGACTTTCCATAGACAGCTGTGGCTCGGGAGGCTGCATTCCAGAACACAGGCATGGATTTTTTTTTTTTTTTTTGTCATGTCCCTATACTCTGTAATTAAATTTTCATTGAATGGCTGACTCTGACTATTATAATGTAATCACTTACAGCTCTTGTGTGTAATTCATTAGAACAATAATGAGTTTCAATGAACAGGCTCCCCACCAGTGATGAACTCTGAATGATTTCTACAATAAAAATTCATTTGGGAGGGTGGCAGATGTAAGACAGATCATGGCACGCTCAAGATCTGTGCATACCTAAGTATAAATAATAAATACACCTCAGGCAACTGTAAAATGTTGCAGTTTTTTGTGAAGTCATTGTCAGAGGAGCTTCTCTGCATTCTGGTACTTTAAAGCAAGAGCTGCCTCATCACTCAAGTTGTTGCATTTTTTGCATTTATTATTCAATTCTCCACACCAAAATTTTTGATAGCAACTTTTCCACCAGCCGTGCATCCCATTCAATAGTTTATCTCCAGATTTTCAGACAGCAAATTTGTTGATGAATCCTACAGATTACCAGGTGGGCTGCTGTTGCACCCCAGTCACTCAAACCTTGGACTAATCCCAAATTCTTTTGCTTGGGAAGATGCAAAGGAGAAAATTTCAACCAAATATTCTTAAGAGGTAAAAATACACAAAAGTTTACTGGTAGACTATAGAAAATTATGGAACATTGGCAAAAGAATAAATATAACATAACATCACTAATCACAGCAAAGATTTAGCCCACTGAACATAGAAACCCGTTCAATGTTATGTTCTGTGAGAAGAAGGTTAGAAGAAGAAAGAGAGAAAAACTGAAAGACAGGAAAATGATAAGAAACCAGACATAGCTACCAACTCCAGATTCCAAGGATGTAGGGCTCCAAGATGAAGGTAGGGCTGAAGGACAATGTGCTTGCTTCTTAAAACCCCAGGTGGGACTTCTGGTCTCTCGGCCACTCAGGGGTGGGTTAGGTGACACTGGGGAGCTGCCCCAGTGAGCCACGACTGACAGACACTGTGGAGCTGGGGTGTTTTGGGGGCAGGGCACCACCTCACCAGGGCAAGGCCTGATCCATCCCCTACCTCACCTTCCAAGCTCCCAGATATCTCTAAACTGATCACCTTTCCCAGCCTCTGGCAGCTGCCTCCCCTGCAGCTCCCCCCAGTCTCCCATCAGCTGGTGCCTGACATCCAGGTGAGGCAGCTGGCTGTTATCCTTCCTCTGGACTGCTGGTTTTTCCCAGGAGCACTGTTCCCTGTGTTCTACATTTCCCCAAATGTAGAGAGCTGAGCAGCCTGCCAGCTGGGCAAGCAGGAGCCAAAAAATCTGAGTAGCATATTTATGTTCAGATTGTTCTACCTTGGGAACATTTTGGAATTTTCAAACTAGAGCTGTCTTTGACGGGGAAGAGAAAAGGAGGAAAAAAAAAAAAGGAAAAAAATACAAGCTTTTGGTTTTTCAGCATTTTTCATGTGTTGGGAGTTCCATTTTTATGCAATCTCTGTGCTTGAATTATTAATGCCTTGGCAACACAAGCTTAAGAAAAGACCAAGAATTACAACTAAATGAAAAGGCAAATTCCTTCATCTGGTTATCTTTGATTTTGCACAAAAAAACCCAAAAAACAACAAAACAAAAACCAACAAAAAACCGAAAGTATTTTTCAAAATAGGTTTTTCTGCAGAAGATTCTATTTGTAATACATTTTTAAAATTTCTCTGAAAAAACCCAAAAAGCGGAAGGATGCAGATTCATACATACTTAGATTTTTCTGTGGAAAATGGGAGTTTTGTATTCTGCCTTGACTTGATTCCATTAAACTATTAACCACACAGTTGCAGTCTTGCAATGCAGAAGGCTGCCTTTCTAAGGGATGAGGAAGTCCTGTGAAGCCCTGGGAGCAGACATGGATCGAAAACATTCAGTTTTCAGATAGTTTGTGTTTCATGATGGCAAGAAAACTTTCCATAGTACTTCCCATATTTGGAGGCAAAATAAATGATGAATTAATCTGGAATACTGAACCTTGTATGTAGAGGGGATGGATTGGATCACTGTTCGAGGATCTGTCCCCAGAAAATTTAGTTTAAGTCCTGATAGCAGTTTCAATTTAGGTATTGCAGCATTATCCTGTTTATGGTCCCTATCTTTGTGCACAAGACAGTGAACAAGACAATGAAGATGATGCAGAAAAAGGGAACTATGTTATGGACCATGAGATGAAGGGAAATAAATATTTGAGGCAACTTTTAAAACAACTCTCTGTCCTGCAAAGAATTTCTGTTCTGCTTTGTTTCTGCTTCCAAAAGGTTAGGTTAAAAAACTAGTAGTGTTGGCACTGCAGCCAAGTTGGGATATTCCTAATTCCATATCCTGACAGATAAAGATGAATTGATCACTGAACTAGATGGTAGCCTAGGTGCAAGCGATCATGATCTAATTTTGTTTTGTGCAAACAGCATTATATTCTTTAATTTGTTTGTACAAACAGTGTTATATTCTTATATAAACTGCTCTAAAATGCCAGTTTTCCAAAGCGGAAAACAATCAGGAGCAAAATTGAGTGGGAGGAAAATTGAAACACAAGAATATGCATGATAATTAGGAATTGTTTAAGAATTCTTTATGCCAACTTCCCCCGCCCCAAACCCAGCTCTGCAATCAAGAAAGGTTTCTATGGCTAAAAAAACTCGGCTAAAATAGAAGGAGAAGGTAATTACAATCCCTTTATGAAAATAAAAAAAACCCAACAAGACAAAACCATAAAAAACAGCAGTATGTAGCAAATGACAGAAAGGAGAAGCCCATCATAGGGAACACAAACCAACATTTAGGAAAGAAAATCAACTGCTAGAAAAAACCTAAATGCATTAATAAAAACACCTCTGCACTCAAGAGGATGCAAAAATCAGGGAAGAATTTCTACAGCACATGAAGAACAAATCAAATTTTAGCAGATATCTCAGTGTTGGATAAAGATGACAAACTTTTCTGGTAATGTATATCAAGATGTAAAAAATAGATATTTTATAATTGGAAAGAAGCAGGATTATATTTTAGCATGATACTGAAATGCCTTCAGCTAATATTTAGGAGATTAAACAGCAACAGTTAAAGCCAATTATGAAAAGAATTGGCCAGGGAGTGTCTTGAAGTAAAATTGTGGACACTGAATTAATCTTTAAAGATGGGCAAAATGCCAGAGTACTGAAAAAAAAAAGGCAATGTGGTTCCAATAATTAAAAAAGAAATTAAGTGAATTGAAATACGCTGAGTAGGCTAGTTAAGATAGGGATCCTGGAAAAAAATCTGGAAAAGCTGAAGTGGACATTGCCAAATAAAGGGTGGAATGTTGGGTGCCTTACTTCTGCCTGTCAGAATGATTGTATGTAAAAAAAAAAGGCTTTCTCAAGCACACCTGATGTTTTCTTAATTTTGTTGTGTATTAAAACAACCTAGTTGTGTTGATTCAAAAGTTATTATAAATATTTGACATAGTCCTGCAGGAAAAAAGTATAGCACAACCCAAAAATGAGTCATATTAATTAAAAAAAAATTCATCCATATTAAATTAATTAGGATCTTATAAAATTGTCTTAAAAGGAAATACAAGTGGGCATTGCCACCTAGAGAAGGAATTTATAAGGTTGGATTTGATTAGTTGGTATCTTTTGTCTGGAAAACACAAACCAAGTCCTGTCTGACTTAACTTTGTGAAGTGAAAGGCTGTAAGAGAAGCAGGTCACCTTTTACACTGACAGCTGGATAACTTGACACAAAGAGCATGTTTAAAAAAACATGCCTTTTAATACTGTTAAATATATGTTCTTTTGCCCAAAACTAATGTAAATCATGTTTACAGTTTCAAGGTCTTTTATGTAGCACACAACAGCAAAAAGAATTCTTTAGAATAATTGAATATTGGCTTATGTGAAACTTGAGTAAAAAACCCAAAATTATCTTTGACTCTATATGCCCAAACTCTTCTGTATGAATAGGAATCTGAAATTGCCATTGTATTCAAAATTAGTGAGACCATTTAAAGAAAACTGTGTGAGCTGGAAGACTAAAATTGGGAAGAAAAAAAAAAGTGGTCTGGAAAGGATGTCTCTTAGAAACTTCAGAAGCATAAATTATCAGGTTATTTAAGACAAGGCTAGGGGAGATTGCTGGCCCTGAACATCTGCATAAAGAAAAGAATATTAGGAGACAGGTGTTAATCTAATAAAATAAAATAACTGAACAAATGGCACTGCAAGATCCAGTAGCTAGAAAATTCAAACCAAATATTGATGAGATTTGCACTGTAGAAGGTCAGCCATTGCAACAATTTATATAAGGATGCAATAATTCATCACCTGAAGCTTTTCAGTCAAGGATATTTTTATACTTATAGGTTATATTTAAAGTTTACTGAACAAGTTTCTATGATCTGCATAGTTCCAGAAGTCACGATATTATCTTCTCTCCATTAAAATGTAGAGACTGCATCTTGAAATGCTTGACTTTGTTCCAAAACCATTAGGATGTTTAATCCTAACATGAATTTTGCACTATTTTCATGGATTATACAAACCTCAGAACAACAATGGATATTCTCATATGGAATCAAATGGAGTTTTCTCTCTGGTTTCTTTAGCATACACCTCTTTTATCTTTTCAACTCTAGTGACAATCACATGTTTCAGCTTAGAACTTCAGTCCAAAAAAGAGAGGACTCTGTTAGACAAAATTTCCTTTTGAAGCTTTTCTGTGGGTAAAAGGGAGAAACAAAAGCAAGACAATGATTTGTTTTCTTTCTCTCCACCTAACCAGGAGCTGCTCCAGTATTGTGACTGTGTGAAAAGCAGTAAATTCCCAGCATTCCCAGTATATAAATGGCAAAAGTCACATACGGGATGCTCTTTTATGTAGCTCTGGAGCATGTTTTGTGGCCAAATGTTGAGGCAGTTAAGGTGAAGCTGAAATAAACAACTCCAGAGGTACCAGGAGGATGAACTCTGCTGATAGATGTTAATGATTAGTTGTCATGGACAGGAATGGGGCATGTTCTTCTGGGCAGAGCTTTGATCTCTTTGCTGCCTGAGAGAGTTCACTGAAAACTTGTTCTGGTGTCCCTGGACAGTGCAAATCTAAGGTGGAGCTTAAGCATCCTGCAATCCTGAAGATGTTTATAGTAATACCTTATCATATGAAACAGATTTTTCAGGTCTGAGAGTGAAACTAGAGTCAAGCAAAATAAATCTAATGTTTAGTGATAAGAGTAGAATTCAGCTTAATATTTTCTCACGCTACTTATTTTTCTTTTTCAGCAGTACACTTTAATAGTTTCCTAACACAAAGTATGATTCTCCTATGAATTTCCCTGGATATGGTATGGCATGCGACTGCCAGCAGGGATTCTCCTGTGTCCCTATTTCCACCACTCTCAGAAATGCAAAAATTTGCAGTAATAGGGGCTTCATATGCCAACAGATCCCTTCTCTGTAGCAAAGCCCTGTTATCTTACAGATGGATCAACTGAAATCAAGTCAATGTAAATATACTGGCTTCTTTCTGTCCTTCCCCACTTCAGTCTTCTCTTGTCTTTTGTTAATGTCTTCCTCCTTGGTCTTGCAAACTTGCTTATGAAAATTACCGAATTTATGGGGGTTTTCCCATGAGAGTTTATTTCACACACACTTATTAACGTGACTAAGACTTTAAACCACAGAACTTTCAAATGCCTGGCTGGTTTTATAAGGCGTGAAGATGATCAAAGCTACCAAGTCTTTAGGTTTACATGCAAAGACTGAACTTCATCACACTGGTGGTCCCTTCCAGTTGCTATGAAGTCATGGGAACAAAGATGCTTGCACAAAATTGATGGTTAAATGCTTTGTTGAACTTAAATAACGATCAGATAGGGGATGAATTTAGGGAGGAATTCTTTGCTGTGAGGGTGGTGAGGCCCTGGCCCACGCTGCCCACAGAAGCTGTGGCTGCCCCATCCCTGGCAGTGGTCAAGGCCAGGTTGGATGGGGTTGGAGCAATGTTGTCTAGTGGAAGTTGTCCTTGTCCATGGCAGGGGGTTGGAACTGGATGATCTTTAAGGTCCCTTCCAACCCAAACCATTCTATGATTCGATGAATTTTTTATATTTTAAAAATATATAGCTTTTCACACATCTTTATGAGTCTGCAGTGCATCTCCAAGAAACAGCACTATTTAGAACATACTATCTATCTCTGTAGGGTCCTGATATATTTATTTGAGGCTAGACAGATGTGATCTTTTTCATTTCAGAAAAATATTGAAGCAGATCCATAGGCCTAGGAGTTTCTGATCGATTTAGTGAAGAGAACACTGTAACTTTTCTTAAAGGGTCAAGAAATAAGACAAGAAACCAAAAATCTTCTTGTACTTAATTCCTGTAGATATTGTAAAACCAAAGAGTTGGGAACTAAAGCTCCATTTTAGGAATTCTTTCTTTAATTTTTCTGTCAAATAGATCTTTTGATAATGTTCAGAGAGCTTTTAAACTATTTTATTTTCCTTTCAGGTCAAGGTGAGGTTTGCCTAGTGGTCAGCTTTCTAAGCTATTGCACTTCCCATTTAAACAGGAACATAAAGATCATTACATTCCAATTGGCACCCATCAGGGTTCCCTCCTATTTTACCACCAGTTGAGATTTTAGAGATTTTTGAGCTGTTCAGGGGTTGAAAAGAAATCCAAAGAAGTCATTTTATCTAGCTGAAGATAACTGATTTTTTCACAGGAAAGGTAAATGAAACCAATGTATTTTGCATAATGAAACAGATGACAAACTGGGCAAACTGATCTATTAATGAGCTTCCTGTAAAGCGAGAATGCAGGAAAATGAGCGAGGAGCAGAAGAAATCACTCTGATCTTCAAATTTAACAACCACTTCTAATCAAACAGTATTCTAGGATATGTGAATTCTTCAGCTCCCTCAAATGGTCAGCACTATTTGAATTTAAAAAGTTGTTGTAAGGTTAAAATATAAACCTCATTACAAGCAACTTACTCAGGTGTGCAGTATTATTATTTGGAGGAAAACTTATCTACTTATCTGTCAGGTGTTAAAGTACTGTCAGTCAGAGATGGCAATTTGCAATGCCAAGAAAGAAGCACAGACAAGAAGAGGTGAGTCTGATTTGGCTACACAAAATACTTTGGTTCCTTCTCCCTTTGAGTGTCAATTGTCTTTGTGACAGTTCATCATCCACTTTGCCATAAGCTACCTCCAAAAACAAAGTCAAGGAGTTCTGAAATGAAGGGGGGCCTTGCCCATTACTCAGCTGGGCTTTGATCAATCTGTGTCAATGTAATTTGCAATCCTATTCTTTGCCGAGCGCTTTTATGGAAGCTTCCTTGAATGCTGGGGCTGTATTCTTTGGCTGGTTGCAAGGAGCACAGACCTTTCCTCCTGCAGGAGAAGTGCCAGGCTCTGTATTCAGTCGGGTGTGCACTTGTCCAGCCTTGAACAGTGAGATGTAGAAGTGTCTGTGCAAACATCCTCTGCTTGGAGAGCAGCTGTTCCCAGTGTTGTTGTTTTTTGCACTGGGGCCATGCGGAGCTGCATCCCAGCCTTGATTCCTCTTGATTTCATGGTGAGCTGCCACTTTCAGAAGAGTTTGCTGATAGACACATACTGGTGGTATTTTCTCATCTAGGGCCTGGGCTCCCAGGTGCTCTGGCAGCCCACTGTGTTCTCTGCTGCACAAATACCTGGTAAATGACAGATGGTGACACTGAGGACATAAAAGCATTTAAATACTCAGAGTATTCCCATTCCTATGGTGTCCAAGTATCATCTAGAAAAGAAGGTTATCAAGCTAATAAATCTAATCCTCAGCTTCCCTTGGAGGACCTATGAGACTTGATATCTGGAAACTATTGATGCAGAAGTTAAATCCAAGTGCTGTTACTGAAAATACAAACAGTGGAGAGACTGCTTGTTTTTAAAAAATTATGCAAGCAAACTAAGTATTAAATAATGAAGCCTATAACAAAGATCAATGACTTCAAAATACTTCCCAGTACATTGCTGCCTAAGCCAGCTATCAGTCTTTCCAAAGAAGCAGTAAATACAGTGCAAGTATTAAGAAAAGGAGGAAGTCAGTCAATGCTGTTTTTTCCTTTCAGCCACATGCTGTGTTGGCTGCTGTTTTCACTCCAGGTGTGGCCACAGGTATCCTTCAGAAATGAGGTCTGGATTTATTTGGGCTGATATCTGGTCTGTTTGTGAATGCTTCTGTCTCTGTTCCTTCTTTTAGCATAGCCATCATGCTTCTTTTCAGGTACATACAAACTTTGAATTAAAAGTGAAGCCACTGCTAGACAAAGATAATATGACATAATTTATTTCTAGTATAGGCTGACACTTTACTCAAGAATATTTTGAAGGCCAGATCCTAGAAAAGCATGAGGAAAGAAACATATTAGTCCCAGTTAGTATTCTAACAATTAGTAGTAAATGTTTTATTGGTTTTGTCAATGTGATAGACTGTGATTGGGGGAGGAGGGGATCAGTATCCCATTAAAAGGAAAAAGCAGCTGTTTAGAAGGACATATTTCAGCTCACTTTTATTTTCTGGTTAAATTTAGAAGACACAATAAGTTTTGCTTCTTGGTCCATTTTCCATTCAGAAAAAAAGAGGAAGTATATTAATAGTTTCTAGTATTTAGGTTAGAGGTGTGGTTTGTTTTTTTTCTCAAAGAAATTGCATTTTCCTTACTGAAGGGTAAACAACAGCAGCAGCAACAATAATAACAACAAATATTGATTCTGTTAATAACTCCCCCTTTGTAATGCAGTGCTGACTTGGACAATAGGTGCCCCTTGAACTGCAGAGAAATTCTAGCACCTTTACAAAACTGTCAGAGATGGACTGTTATTGGATCCAGCCCAGGATTCATCCTGGCTTTAGTACAGGTTTGGAGAAGGACTGTTCATGATGAAAATGCACATGGTTGCATGGACTGTAATTAGCTGAAGTTAGGTTGTGTTTAGCCAACAACGTGTTGAACAAGATTTTTCCATACCTATAACAGCAAAGTCATGCTCATGCTGTGTATACTGTCCTACAAAAGGGAATATATTTCCTGCTCTTTTAGTGTTTACTTCAGAAAGGATGTCTTTTAGTGTTTACTTCAGAAAGCACACAGTCAACTAAGCAAATTTCAAAAAAGGTCAGCTTTTGATTTTCTTTATGTTTTGGTGGTGTGGGTCTTTTGATGTTGTTATGTTTTTTGGTTTTTGACTTTTTTGGTTTCCTTTAAATTCCCCACAGAAAATCAGTTGTGCTTGTTTGGGTTTCTTTCCTAGAGTGAATTTCATGTCTGCACAGTTACATACGCTCAAATATTCTCATTAGAGAATTATTATTTTTAGAATTATAATGCAAATTGAATCTCAGATTGGTCTGAGCCTCCAGCATAGCTGCATATTGAACGAAATGCCTCTACTCACAGGACTGCATTTGAATACATCTTATGCTTTGTATGTGTTTAATTCTGCATGGGGAAGACCTCGTTGCTTGAGGGTGAAAGGAAATCAATTCTTACAGTGATTCCTGCATTAAAGACAGATGTATCAGAGGTCACTCTTGATCCATATGCTGTCATTGTTTATTCATGGGGGATAAGGTAGTTCTTAAGTTGGAAGAGAAATTTTCCATTAGCATTTAATGCAGCAGCTCAAGATATAAAAGCCTAATGTCTTAGTGCACTCTGGGAAAGTGGGGAATTTAAGTTATTACAGAATCACAGCAAGGTCTTGGGGGCCTCTGTCACAATGATTTGGTGTCATCTGAGGTAAAATGGAAATCGTCCAGAGGAAGAACAAAAGAAATGAAATTCTTGTTACCAATCTATACTATTTACACAAAGACCCAACATAAATGGAAACTGAAGATGAAGAACTCTGTATCAGCTCATCCTTTGAACTTCAGTAGGAGTAATTATTTTTTT
This sequence comes from Daphoenositta chrysoptera, assembly GCA_013397915.1. Taxonomy (NCBI): domain Eukaryota; kingdom Metazoa; phylum Chordata; class Aves; order Passeriformes; genus Daphoenositta; species Daphoenositta chrysoptera. Next base: position 30,389 of record VZRO01000605.1, on the reverse strand, counting down.
AAAGTCTGTTTTTTTCTTTTTTTCTCTCCCATTCTTTCTTCAGATCTTCTTGTTTTGTTTTTACACTTGCGGAAAAAAAAAGAAAAAGAAAATAGCTATAACAATTCATTCCTGTCGATGGGGAATACCACACAGGTCATAGACCAAGGAGCTGTATTACTACATTAGTGCTGAAACCCACCAAATGAATTAAATAAGTACTTGAAAAGGAATAAATAGGGTACAACTTGCTACAAGGTTTCTAAAGAAGAAACCTTGCACCCAGCAGTGACTTTGAAGTTTTACTTATTTTTTTTTGGTATTATTGTTATTATTCTGTGCTGATGTGCTGGTGTTCGTAGTCCATGACCTTTGTGCAGTCCCTTGAGGATGTCAGAGATCTGAGAGCCATTGTTGTGAATGTGTTCATTAGGTATAAAGAAAAAGGTACTGATCTGAATGCAACAGAATGTCAAAGCTCCCCAGATTTTGTTGTTGTTGCTGTTAAGCACAGAGCAAAATAACAATCCAGAGCTGGTAAATTTCTGTCCTCTGTTTTTGCAGAGTAAAATTAAATATCTCTACTACAGTACTTTGCTGAAAAATTTAGTAACCAGCAGTATTTGGGGGACTGATGGCAATAATGTTAAAAAAACATATAAATGAAAAGAGCCCTACTAAAATATAATAGTTTTAATCCTGCTCTTACAAAAGTCCATTTCAAAACTAAAACCATTTTAGGAAAACACAGACTGGACCTAATTGTTCTTGATGTTTGTAATGACACTCCAAACTGCTTTGCAAATATTCAGTGTTGTACAGTAACTTACCTGCAAAAAGTTCCTAGAAATAATCTGCAGGACTGTTATTGCCAATTCTGCTAATTTTCTTGTAGTGTAATTGGCCTCACAAGTCCCTTTTTGTTAGGCATAATATTCACAAAAATTTATAGACATTATGTGCCTCAAAGGATTTAGAATATATTAGTGGATATGACAAACAGAGGGAGTATGATTATCCCTAGATTGTAGTTATAAATGTGAGATACAGAGAAAGAGAGATTCTCCCCTGCAAAACAATGTGTGAGATCACCACCCACAGCCCTCGGGGGTATTTAGATATGTCTTCAGTTCACATTGAAATAGACTGAGGAAATTTTAGATTTAGGGACAGAAAGAGGTCACTGTGCCCTGTATCCTGTCTTTGCCATGTGGGCTTACTCATAGCTCTGTTGGAGTGCCCTGGTTCCCAAACAAACCATAGTTCTTTGGTTTGGAGAGTTTTCTGCTAATTAAGGGAATTTTCCTTAAATTTTTGGACTGTGAGATGCATCATAAGCACTGATATTTGTATATCTGTCTAGCTCACTGTCTCCTAATTCCTTTGGATGCACTTATTTCTTACGTTGCTCATTAAGAAAATAATCCCAATTACTCAATGTAAAGAAATGCAGAGGAAGTGCAGGGCTTCAGTACAATTTACTTGAACAGAAGGTAGGAAACATTAGTATAGATGCATTCCAGGACTTGCTAGCAAAGCACAACTAAATTTAGCAGCCAGAGATATTGATTTGATTAAAAATGGTTTAAGACTTGTAAATGTCACTGGAACTTAGCAAAATGAACATTATTAAATCCTTCTGGTGATGGGGAAAACTAACAAAGGGATTTACAGTGGTTTCTGTAATTAATTGCTCTGTCATGATTTATATTAACTTACAGTACAACTCCATTAGCTCAGACCTGTCATCTCTGCTCAAGGAACCACCAAGTAATCACTACCACATTAAAGAATAAATTAGTTTTTGGCTTGGAGCCTAGTTGTAGAATGTTTCATTTGTGTCTGCTGTAGACATATGTACCTAATAAAGTTGGGAAGAACGAGTTAAACTATGTATATATCAATGTTGGCTGACTGTATTTTAGAGATGATATGATCAGCATCGTTCATTAGGCCTAATGAATCATTTGTTGCTTGCCTCCTGTTTTGGTGAACACCTTTGCATGAACTATGAAGCAGGAGATGACTGAAAATAGGTAGGTCTCCTGAGATCCTCCTTCCTTCACATTCTGCGGCCTGTGGTTGGAGTAATAACTTCATATGGTTTTTGTTAACACTTCATTACCCCAGACTTGGATAAATTATGCTCCTGCTTCTTCCCCAGTTGCAGACACATGGGTGAAGCCAAAGTCTTAGCTACTACTTACAGTAGATTATGGGATTTGTGAGGTTCTATCAAATTATCTCTGGCTTTGATAGTTTGAAGATATTTTAAGTGGTTTTTCTGTTAGTGTGTTACGGTTTGCACAAGAAGTTGTTTTACATTTCCACATATACTGTAATGTTCTTAGGAGCCTGCAAGCAAAGTTTTCAACCAATTTATCTTTTTTTTTTTCACCCTGGGTCCTGGATAAACCCTGGATAAATCCCCTTGAGGCATGTCAGCACATGGCCAGGAAGGCAGCAGTGGCTCTTTGAACACGAGGGCTGGCTGTTCCACTGAAGTGTCATGTGGTTAAACAAGAGTTGTGGGCAGACTTCATGACTTGTGAATGTGCATCACGTGTAACCCCTCAAAGGGTTTGTTGGGCACTTGAAGCTTTTAGTCCTTTGACAGCTACTGAAATTAAAAAATATGCCATTTATTAGCTCTGTTGTTTAAACCAGCACATTATGCCTTCCCTTTAACCAACAGTGGAAGCCACACTGACAGCCTTGCTGGTTTTATTGTTTTTTACTATTCATGGGGTGTTGCATGGGTCTCGGTTCTTCTTCCTGACCTCTTTGAGAATGTTGCCCTTGGAGCTAAAATAAGGATGTGTGTCAAAAACCTAATGAAAAATCCAGACAGGTCTTAGCTGATCTTGTAGCTGGGAAAAACTTGGACCTTGGTTGCTCAAGAAGACCTGCAAGCAAGCAAGATCCAAGACAAAGGGGAATGGCTTTAAACTGAAGGAGAGAGATTAGATTGGATATTAGGAAGAAATTCTTCTTGTGAGGGTGATGAGGCCCTGGCACAGCTTCCCCAGGGAAGTCATGGATGCCCTCTCCCTGGACGTGTTCAAGGCCAGGCTGGATGGGGCTCTGAACAACATGGTCTAATGAAATGTGTCCCTGTCCATGGCAGGGGGTTGGAGCAGGATGGTCTTTAAGGTCCCTTCCAACACAAACCATTCTGTGATTCCATGAATATGCACAAGCTTAGGAGTGGGAGATGAGTCAGCGTGGCAAGGCAAGCCGAGGGAATAAATTGGCCATGCAGTAGAGAGGTGGGCTATTGAATGGATGCTTTGATGAAGTGTCCTGGACACAAGTGACAGCTTGGAGTGATGTCACATTCCTCCTGTCAGCTGCAACTTGAGATAGATACAGCTGCAGCAGGGTCAGATGCAGACCACACAGACACTGGGAGTGCTTCTAAAATATACAGTGGTTTTGCAGGTTCTACTGGACACTGATTATAAGTAATTTTAAACAATAACATGTTTTATATTAATGGTAATTTCCTAGTGTCCCAGAGAAAAAGTCAAAGCCATGCCTGGCATGTTCACAGAAGTGGCCGAGGCACAGATTTTTGTGAGCCCTCCATCTGTTGATGCCAACACAAGGACAGGAAGGAGTGTGAGTTTCAAGCCTCCTTTCTATGAAGGGCTCTATGCCACTCCCCACTGTTTTCGGTAGAGAGCTACAGTAAAACTCAAACTTTTTTTTTAAATCTGTGCGTTTACCAGATCTCTTGGCACGATGACTGCTGTGCCTTTCTTTGAATGCCATAGCACAAGCATTAGGTTCAGTGGCAAGAGACACTGTCATTTCTAGTGTCCCAGACTGTTAATCTTTAAATATTGTGGTATCAGCCAGCTCTTTTCTACACATGCCATCATGACTGGCACTGCCAATCTACTATTTATGTGGATTATGTTCAAACCATCTGTTTTAAAATAATAGTAATGATCTCTTGAATAGAAATATGTGTGCTGACGTAAAGTACAGGGCAATGCTAGGGAAGAATTACAAAATGGATGGACATTAATTTACAAATGTTCAGTGATGGAAGAGATATATATCTATTAAGTAGTCCCAGGAGGAAGAGAAAAACAGGCCAATAACGCCCCCCTGTTATTTTGTTGGACATAACTTGGACCAGAATTTGTTCCAGTGTTTAGAGACAAGCCTAGTTTTATTTTTCAGTTCAGACCTAGTGGGAGTTATTCAAAATGGTGCAGTTGTGATTCTAATACTCCCCCCCAAACTTGCAGAAAGTACAGATCACTATCCAAACTTTGTGGTTTGGTCTCACATTTCTTATGCAAGTTTTCAAAATTAGCCATGAAATGAGGTAGTGCTTTTGTACAAACTTTATGGAAAATGGGAGGTAGGAAATCTCAAGAGAATATCAGTTTTCAGAAGATTTCAGTATGTCCTGAATTCAGTGGGAATAGAAAATCTGTGACAATAGCTTTTCTTTTAAAGATCAATCTAAACCTCTAGCTTTAAATCTAGTCTTCTAGACTTCTGGCTCAGACCCATCATAAAATATTTTAGCGCTTCCCTTTCTTGTGCCAGGCAAAATCAAGCGCTGTTGTCTAATTTGCATTTACAAAGAACCTATAACTGCAGTTTCTCCAGTGAGTGTTGAAGTGCAGAGACATACAAAACCATTTTTTTTATATTTTATTGTACAAACCTCAGAGAATATCATGATCTGGTTTAGGTCAGTTCTTACTTTATGTGAACATGCTCATTTCTTAAGTCAACATGGTTCTTGGCTGTACTTTTTTTCTGCTGAAGCTTTGCCGTTTAAGTTTGAGAACATATATGCCAAGCCAGCATCTAATGTGATCATAACAAGCCAAGGGGGTATATTCTCCTCTCAGATACCTTCCATTAACATCAGAGCACTTCCCACTTTCAGGTCAAGGGAATCTTTCCTTGAAGAGGGACTAAATAATGACCCCTGGCTTTGCCTGGGGTAATTTATAATCTTTTAGGCTGTCTTACTAACAAGAACAAAAAAATCCTAGTGAATTATCAATACACACACATTTTTTACCTATTCCTCTTGAAAACAAGAGATTTAATTTATTCTCTGGGATTCTGTTGCATTATTTTACTGGTTCAAAGTTCTTTGTTGGATTCTCTCCCTTTGCAGTCTTGCTCCAATTCCAGATTAGTTACTGGTAGTAACCCAACACACTGCTGAATTTAGGGTATCTAGTGGTAAAATGTCAAAGTGTGTGATATTTGCATTATCAGAAGTGTAGTTAGATGTGACTATAAAAGCTTTTGCCCCTTTCAGAAATGGCAGTGCATGAGCCTTTGCAAACACAGTCAGAAGCAAAATAATGTATAATCTTATCACTTTCACATTCATATTTTAGTGTATGCAGGAATTATTCTTACAGGCAGAATAATTGATATTAATGTTGTTATTATAAATTATTATTCTGCAATCTTTGTCTTTTAAGAATGGGCTGATGATTTATGCTTTCCATATAAGCATAGGTTTCTTTAAACAGAAAACAGTCAAAGTCCATCAGGTTTTGAACATATAAATTTAATCACTCATCACACATTAATTGATAATCTCATACATAAATATGTCATATTACCTACTCAGATGCAAACCACAATATGCCAAAAGGAACAGAGTCCACACTTAGGGTCTAAATGATTAATCAACATTTAAAATATATTCCTCAATGATCCTGCAGACCAATAAAATCCTTGGCCATAACCTGATACCAGGTCCTTTTTGCTCTAGAGATCGCTCAAATAACACCTTAATGTTTTGTTACATGATACTAAAATGTATTACAGGTTTTGCAGATGCTTCTCCTCTACTAAGACCAGCACTCTAATAGCTCAGAGATCAAGGTGTTGACTCTTGCCCAGAGCTCTGTCTTCTCTTTCAGTCCCTTCATGAAATGACATTGTGTCTCCACCTTGCTCATTTTGTTTCATAAAACAAGCGCTGTTCCTGAGAATAACATAAAATCCCTGTGTAATCTCAATTTATTCCTTTTGTCATCCCCTGTTCCCTCAACTGTTTCTCCTCTTCTAGTTAACAACCAAAGATAATTTATCTCCCTTAATTACTCAATGGATCTATTAAGTGTCTAAACTTGATCTGAGGAGCTCAGCAGCTACAAAGCTTGGGGTCAATGGTGCAAAGTTTCAGAACAGCACTCGGCTCAGTGCAGAGCATTTTGGATAGAAACATTACCAGCAGCAGTGTTACTTATCATTACCCCACACCACTCCAGTGCATCAACAGCACTCCTGTTGCTCAGTCTGGCTCAGAGTCTTGTAAAACTTTCTGTTGCACAGTCTGGGTAACCTTGCAACTTTCTCACCTCCAGCCACTGGTCCATCTTCCTGATAGCACAGGTTCTCTCTTAAGGAGCTTGAATTACTTAGCCTCAGACATTGCTGCCATGTTCCACTCCTGAAGTACTTCTTTGTGCCCAGTAACCTGATTTCTGGAAGTGTCACTATCTATCAGTTCTTCAACTAGACTAGTCCTTTGCACTGAGAAGATAGCAACTCTCTGCCAAAAATGGCTGTGAAACAAATTAGAAACAACAACTGGGATCAAATGCTTAGATCCCAGCATTTCCAAACATTGAACTAAACAGGGAAAAAAAGCTGTAAATCATGCAGATACTCCTGAGCTTTGTGAAGGTATTTCTGTAGTGTTCTACCATAGCCTGTCAGATCAGATATTTTTGGACTTGTTCTTGGAAAAATGAACTTAAAAAAATATTATAGTAACCTAGGATAAAAGCCTAAAACTAAAATAACTGGGAACACTATGGCAAGGAGGCCTTTTAATGGTGTGTTTTAAATTGCTTTATATGGATAATCTTTGGCTGGTAGAGGACAAGGGGAAAAAAGCTGATACTGAGAGGCTTATACAGAACCAAAGCACAGAACCTCTGCAGAGCAGCTCAGGAAAAAAAAAAAAAAAGCTACAAGTGGTTTGGCAAGTGATCTGGCAGTAAAACCGTGGCAAAATTACATGAGATGATGTCTGGAAGACTGGAGGGAAATCAACAAGTGGGGAGAAGCTGTGCCCTTCCAAAGCAGCAGCAAATACAGAGACAATGGTACTGGGAAAGTCATAATAAGTTTGAGAGTCTGCGACTGCTTCTGCTCCATGGAAAATAAGAGCTGTCTGGGAAAGGGATCTGTGAACAAAGTGTAAAGGGTGATGTAGCCAGCAAAGATAAACTGACACTTAGGGTTTTGTGGAAGCTACTGAACCAAACAGGCTGCAGCAGACTGGGAAATGGCTCTGTGATGATCAGGCTGCATCCAGGGTTCAGAAAGAAATGGATAATTGTTTTTGGAAATACACAACAAAACTATGTGTGTTACCTACTAAGTACTTTCTCTTGGGCTACTTCTGTATAAGAGGGTTGGAGTGTACTGTGGTTCCAGGAGCCTATTTTTCCTCACTAAATGCTGATCTGATGGAACCCCCCCAGAACCAGCTTGGATCCATAAGGGAACAGGCAAGATTCCCCTGCTTCAGGGGTGCAAGGTGTGTATGTGCACCAGCACCCCTGGGATGGGTGACAGAGGAAGACGGGACTGTCTGAGCAAAATGAACATTCAGTGCTGTAAAGTTATGCCCTCCATCAGGATGTGCAGTTCTTCCTTACTGCTTCTACTACAAATGAACATATTTTTGACTGGCAGAAAAATTAGTGTAATATATGCTGCAGCTTTTTCGGAGGTGTTTTTGGTATGTGGTATCACTAGCTAACCCACCTAAAAATTTCAAGGCCAATTTAAAAGTCATGAGTGTTTACAGAATTGGTTAGCTTGGGATTTTTGAGGATTTGTCTTTTTTTGTGCGTACCTTTCAAAATACTTGCAGATTCAACATGTAGGCCTTTGGTATTTTTAGAAACCCAACTCCAGGTCTCAGGGCTTGAAGTTTTGCAGCATCACAAGCATCGTCAGCAAAGTTTGTGCCCTTCTTGGCTATGTTTCTGCCTGCCTCTGCCCCCATTCCCTGGGGTTCAGGGCTTGCAGAGGTTTGGGGTAGCCAGCTGAGCTTTGCTGCAGTTCATGGCCATGGCAGAGGTGGCAGGTTCTGGTGGCAGCTCCACACCATCCGCACCAGGCATCATCTCTCACTGACTGATGTGCAGATCACCACTTAGCCCAGCTTCCTTGGGAAAATATAATGCAGCTTTTGAAACTAGCTTTTGGTCTTATTTATTCTTTTTCCTCTGTGTTACAGTAAGAATGAGTGGACTCAAGTGATTCATACTGCCTGTCCCCTTTATCTGCAGCCACACGGTTCTGGCAGGGCATTGTTCTTAGCCCCCCCAAACTGCTGTAGCATCAGGCCTATTTTTCGCTCAAGCACCAGCACTGGCGTGTCCCTTTCTCAGTCTCCTGGCCAGCAAAGACACGGTTTCTGCTGTCTCTTCTCTCCTGCCAGATCAGTTTTTAACCACGGGGCTCCCTCGGCTTGGCCAGCTCTGAGCTCTCCTTTCGGCTGGCCTGTGTGTCACCACTGCCCAGCCCCACGGCGGCTCCAGATGTGGGCAGAGGAGCCCAGGAAAGGATCTCTGGGTGCAGACACCCTGTCATAGCTCCTCAGGGAGCCGTGAGGGCGCGTCGCTGTTTGTGGCTGACCCCGTCCATGCCGGGAAGGCGGGGGAAGAAGGCTGGGGCGCCAGAGGTGTCCCTCTGAGTCAGCGTGTCCCCTGGGCTGCCTGGGCCTGGCACGCCTCAGTCACCGCTGCTCGCCTGGAGCTGGGCTCGGGCTCTCCACAGCTGCCAGCTACACCCGTGTCTGCTTTCCCCAGGAAGCCTTGTGCGTCTTGCCTCTGGTTTGGGTCACACTGGTGCAAACCCGCCATGGGCAGGTGTTCTCCGGGAAGAACACGTTGGCCAGGTCCCACCTTGCTTCCCAGACCCTTCTTTGGTGCTGGGCAGTGGGAACCTGGCCTCAGCTGCCTTTATGAATTTCCTGTATGTCGTGCTACAAGCGTATCTTGTCAGGAAACTTGTAGCAAGCCGTGGGAGAATTTGGCAATGGGTACTGGAGTGGAAAATATTAACAGCCTGTAAGAAAGTCTGGCTTGTGCTGCTGCGGGGAAATTGGCAACTGGCAGGGGTACAATTAGTGCAGGAAACTCCTGAGCTCCTCGGCGAGAGGGCTGCAATCACAGCGTGCATTGGGATGGGAGTTATTGCAGCATAACATGAACTTTGTGAGCACCCAGAGACACTGGCAGGAGCCAAGTTGCAAAAAAGCACTATAGTAACTGTTTCTCTGGTCCAAAAAAAGTAACATTAAAAAAAATAAAATCAAAGTGAACCAGAAGAAAAAAAAAAGAAAGAAAAAAAAATGAAAGCAAGTTCAGTTCTGTAAAGATGGCACCTTTAGGAAACTGCGTTATCAAACTGGCACTGAAATGGTCATGCTAAGTGTAAAACACTTTGCTAAGTGTAAAACACTGTTCCTCTCCTACCCCTGACCTGGTCACTATGTTCAAAGGGTGGATTTTCAGATGCGTTTGGCCCTGGCCTAATCCTGCTCCTACTGAAGCCTTAGGAAATTTTCAAAGGAATTTTTTTCAGTGGATGTTACACCAACACAGCACATTTTAAAAGAAAGTCACTCAGAATTGCTCAGACCATAAAGCATCCATTAAAGCAGTGAGAATGGCATTCAGTGGGCTCAGTGTGGCAGTGACTGTGGTACTGTTACCTGTCCCTCTGGCTGCTCTGACTGGGCAGCCTGGCTGGCTGTGGCTGTGGCACTGCCCACCTCAGCTCTGTCCCCTACGCCTGCAGCCATCTCCACAGTGGCTGCACTGCAAGAAAGGGCCCTGTCTTTGCCCCTTCTCCACGCACAGAAGTGAAAGGCAGATGATGGCATTTTCCTTGGACTCCCTGAGCTGCTGTGGGCGAGGAGCACGTACCCTGCAGGCTCCTCGGTGGCTGGTGACCTTTGCCAGGGTAGGGGGAACGTCTGACAGCGATGGCCACAGCTTCAGCTGCATCCAGGCCAAAAATCACTGTGATCATTTTTTTCCTACGGCACTGTGCTGAGGAAGAAGTTAGTGCTGTTGCTGTTCAGGTCTGACCAGCATCAGCTAACTGCTTCTAGAAGAGAGAGCGATGCAGAGTCAGATATTTGGACTTCTTGAAAAATTGAGGAATCTGATCAAAAATCTCCAAGTTTGGCCTAATCTTTTCTCCCTCCAAGGCCAAATGCTGCCAAAATATACCAAATATAGAAGTCAAATATTTTACTTATTTGGCTCTTTTCATTTTGTTACACATCTATTTCAGTTACTAAAGTTTTTGCTGGTTGTGGATGACTTTGTAAATATAAAATGTTAATTTACTGTTGATTCAAGGCAAGCAGAGTTTTTAAAGCCCGTGTGAGATCCGGTGGTTCATGAATGCTACAGAAATGCTTCAAAGCATGTATTGCATATGAATGCCAATTTACAGTCTTTTTCTGCTGATGTGAAAACGTCATTTTCACATGTTGTTACAAAAGTTGCCCTCAAAAATACTCCCAGTTAGAGGACTTTATTAAAACTAGGATTCTACATAGACCACTGGTGCACGATGACATTATAATGTTGCATTAGACACATGAATTGTAATTGAAAATTAGAAAATGTTGGTGCTAAATTTAAAAGCCAACAAGCCAGAACTGGTAACAGAAAAGTTGGGATACTGGTTAAAAAATGAAACTGTCTGGCGAGGGTCATGTTATGTGCTAACATGAACTCTAATAGTATTTACAATACCTTCATTTACCTAAGGGGAGCACTGCAGTTATCCAATATAAGTTACACTCTTGTAACTTCTAATAAAGAGTCTGAGGGAAAAAGCCAAGCCTGGAATGCTGCAGTACCCCAGTGACCACTGTCTGCTAAACCAGCTTCTTACTGGTGTTTGTCCTGTTCCTGGAGTCTGGAGCATGTATCTGTTGGAGTCCAGAGATTAGATGGGAGAAAGATTGTTTCTTTCAATGAAATTCACTGAACACCTGGGAATCTGTATTAATTGAGACTTGAAGGGAAAATAACCCTTTCAAAATGTGACCATGAGTTGATAGAATTTAAATTAAATGACTAGATAAGGTTCAGTTCAAAAAACAAAATCTAATAAATGTAGTTTTTAAAATAAGTTGGATTTAAGTACAGAAGAAATTTAGAATTTAATCCACATTTCAAAATCTGTTAAGAATTTTTATCTCAGCAAAAAGGGAAATATTATCTGACCAAAAAAAAAAAAAAAAATAGCCCTAAGTACCTGTACAGTAGAAATAAGAAAAAAAACCCTAAAAAGAAGGAGAGTGGAGTGAGCAAGAAGGAAGACTGTGTCTTAAAGGACAGGAGTTGTATTGATAAACTCAGAATTGCCAGTAGTAAAGGTATGACATGACTTCCAAAGAACATTCAAACAAGTAGTAAGGGGTTTTTTAAACACAAACATATAAATAGGAAGAGACTAAAGAAAGACAAAACAGAGTTATTCTACTCAGTAGGAGTATCCTCCCAAAAGAAATAAAAAACAATTTTCTTTTGACATTAACCTAATTATATGGAATAAGGAAAGCAAAGGTGGGTCAGCTAGCGGGAACAAATGAATGGAAATAAAAGTGGAGATTATCACACGGAATTATCACAAGGCTCAAAGTGTTTAACCTGTTCAAGTCTTAGGGTAGCAGATAACTTTCAATCCACTACTCTGAAAAAATTGTATCTGATTTCTCACGTGTTGTGGCAGAAACAGCTGTCAAGTCAGGACAGTACTGTGTAAAAAGTTAATAATTCTATAGGCATGTTCCCATATCAATGTACATACATATTTACAATACACATATATATTACGAGAGGAAAAAGAGTATCTGGACATTTATAAGCTTAATTGTCCAGCATCAGTTGTGAGCCAGGCTTTAAAGAAAAGCTTTTAGAATACAGTAAAGATGAAGGATAAATAGAAAATAGGATAGAATCAAAAATTAGTTTGAAAAAGATTATGCCAGACTAAATTAATAACTTACTTTCATAAAACTGCAGTTTTTCTTAGAAAAGGAGTCATTGGTTTAATTAAGGAAGTTCCCCCACAAGTGTTGGGTTGATTTGATGAAATAATTTTGGTATAATGTGGCAATGAAACGTGCTGATGGAAAAAAACCCCAGCAGGAATATTTTACAGTCAGAATGCAATACTGCATAATCATACAGGGTTACCTGGAAACAATTGTGGAGGAATCCTCCTATATGAGAAGTTTGTGGCAAAGGTAAAACTGGTCTCGATACATTGTAAAAGAGATATTTATCATAGGAATAGTGATAGATTTATGCCACAGCAGAGGCCATGTGAAATCTGCCTGGCATTCCTTACTCCTGATAAAATTCTTGATAAAATATACAGGAAAGACAGACTGGAGGAGGTGCTCAGGCAAACTGAGACTGTCTTAAAAGACTATAAGACACTTGCCTATTTTGCTGAGAGAAACAAAGGCCAAGAAGAAACCTTTTTCTTTTCAAGCCATCCCATCAGGAAATACCAGGGGGAAAAAGGAACTACTTAAGCCAACACACAAAGTTAGCACCCAGGCAGGTGATATAAACTGACTAAAGTGTTTGAAAGAAACATCAGGAGGACAAATAAGCAGAAAGAGGCTTGTAAGTGCTGATAATCAGAGTAACCTGGAATTGCTGTGCTCTTGAACACTTGAGGCTGGTGGGATTGTCTGGAGCAGTGCAGTGTAGGGAATCATCCAGCAGCTTTTCAAAGGATGCCCTACAGTTCCAACACCTTTTGAAGAAAAGGTTTTGTATCTTTCCTGTCTGACATTCTTTGCTCTGAGAAAGCTCTTTTTTTTCTTCTTTGGCCAAAGTAATTTGGCCATTCCTGGTTATGTGAAAGAAATAAGTGATAATGTAAAATTCACCACTTTGTTAGGCACTCCCCTCTCACCCTCCATACTATGCCTAGATGTGATTCAGTAGATAAGATATGGATGGTGAAATTCCAGCATTTTTTGTTTGTTTTTCATTTAAGATGTAAGTATTTTAAGTAGCTGGTTTTGATTTATTTACATTTTCTAATTAAAAGAAAATTACAGGTAAAAGATGCTATAGCAATCGTCTTCCTACAAAAGCAAAATATTGCAATTTAATTAAAAGGACTGCTCAAATTGTAATTAGATTGGAAATTTAATTATGACTAGAATACTTCATCCCTGTGCACAACTGACACCTTATTGATACATAACCTTTATTGTAATTTTATTACATTTCAGCTGAGATCTTAATCTACAGACTAAATAACATCATCAGATTTCTCTGAAGGCTTAGATTTAGGTGAAGAGAGCAGTATGTTGTTTTCTTCTGTATATTAGAGAGGAGTTTTGTATTTGTGCACTTCTTCACTTGGGCTCAGCTCCTCCAGACAAAGAGAACTGGCTCTTGGTGTTCAATAACTGCAAAACTTTGTTTTCAGCTATGAACTAAAAAAAGAAAGGAACAAATGCCAGCTGAGATAAAACTGGTTGAGGTCCTTTTTCACCCAACCTGGTCCCATTTGTTTGGCTGCCTCCTGTGGCTAAATCTGATTGTTGCAGTATGTCTGTATCTGCTCCACACATATTTTTCTTGCTCAAATTTTTTCAAATCTAATTTCTGTAACCATCTCTATAGATGAGATCTCAAGAGCAATGCAGAGTGCTGAGTAGATCACTCTCAGGTGGTGTGTGTCTTCTAGTTTTGGTCAGAATTTTATCAATATTAATGATCATTCTTCTGTTAGTGATTGAAGCAGAAATGAGGGCCCTGGCAATCAATCAGATGTCCAGTTTGGGCAACTGAAAACACAACACGAAAGAATATCTCTGCTCATCAGTGCAATAGTCAGATTGAGGATCCTGGGATCTCAGTAGCTCCAGAAGGAAAAAAAGAGCTGTTCAGTAGAAGAGACTGTAGTCCTAGTGCATGTCTCTAGTTCTTCACTAAAAACTTACAATTTGTTTTAACATTCCTTTTAATCAGCTTTTGAGTTGACATTTAGTCTACTTTTATAGAACAATTATGTTCATTTGAATAGAAAATACTGGGAGTGCCTATCAAAGAACATTGAGCTGCAAACTTTGGAGTAAATATACGTGCATATTCATTTAGCAACCACTACCATCTATATGTGTCTGCAAAACATGAAGTAAAATGAGGTTGACTGATAGGCTGAAAATTATCAGCCTTTATCCCTCTGTTGAATTTGGTACAGATTAACAGTGTCTGGAGACAAAAAGTATGGTTGACCATCTGGTTAGGTCATATCATATTCATTGGATGGTACTTGAAGTTTGTTGTCATGTAAACAGATACACACTTACTGTGCTGGATCTGGAAGGGCAGCCACAGTCATGGAGACATGGAAGCATGGACCTCAGCCAGGCTGAGAGACTTGGGATTGTCCAGCTTGGAAAAGAGAAGGCTTTGGGGTGACCTGATTGCCCCCTCCAGTACCTGAAGGGAGCCTGCAAGAATGAAGGAGAGAGACTATTTACGAGAGCCTGGGGTGACAGGAAAAGGGGGAATGGCTTCAAACTGACAGAGTGGGTTGAGGTTGGATATTAGGAAAAAATTCTTTCCTGTGAGGGTGGTAAGACACTGGAACAGGCTGCTCAGAGAAGCTGTGGCTGCCCCATCCCTAGAAGTGTTCAAGGCCAGGCTGGATGGGGCTCGGAGCAACCTGGTCTAGTGGAAGGTGTCTGATGATCTTTAAGGTTCGTTCCAACCCAGACCGTTCTATAATTCAGTCTGGATAAGCACACAAAAGAGAGCTGCCCACATCATTGTGCAAAAAAATGGTGACCCTATCTCTACAGTAGTCATTACCTAAATTAAGTTTAGTAATAAAAAATCTCAGCATGTCAGGTAGTAACTATTCAACAATAACATATTTTAATTTAAAGTAATAGTTATCCACTAACTTTCTGCTGTTATGTTGGTATTTCTTGTGATTGCCACATACAACACTGACAACTCAACCAGCATAGGACTTTTATTTATTAAATAAAACAGAAAATTGTTAATATGATTAAGAAGTTAATACTATAATAATGCAGAAATAATTTCATTATTGAAGTTTAAATGCCTGTGGTTTTAGAATTTTCTTCTTCAAATATATCACTTGTGGTAAATCCTAATAATTTGTATTTATTTCTACGTACCTCTCATATTCAGAGACATTGGAAGGTAACATCTCCATCATATCCGGATAACATCCTAATGAGTTTCTCTTATAGTACCCTAATTCCATGTTTCCTACTTAGGCTAAACATTTAGCAATAAATACCAATTTTATTTTCTTTTTGTCCAATTGTATTCATGCAAGAATGAAATACAGTTGTTGTCAGCAGTAGACCTGACAGCATTTTATGTAGATGGGTTGTATTTTTGTTAACCATTTACAAACTGGGAAATGTTCAACAAATATTACCACCAAGTCCATGGTGTGGTAGAAAGGAATTCTATTGACTTCTAGACACAGCCTGAGTGCTCAGGACCAGTGTTCTCTTGGGATATTACTGCAATCTTCTGCTTAGGAACTATGGTAACAACCACACTGGTGGTGATAATAGCTCTATTTCAGTATAACTGGGGAAATTACCACTTGGAAAAAAAAAGTTTCAAACCGGCTTCATCTGTAGTTCATCTAAAAACTTGTTAGGAAAGCTATTAAGCCTGAGTAGGGAGAAATCACAGGGCAGTTGGCTGGAGAAACATTATGTCTTGCACTGGACTCTCTTTGGGCCACTTCAGATTGATTCCCAGGAATACACCTTCCATTACTATACCTTGCCTAGGACCAAGCAATGACTTTGTGCCCTTTGAAAAACTCTTCAGATTTGCCTTACTGTTACAAAAAGTCACTGACATAGAAGAAAATTTGCCCTTCCTGTTCAATTTTCTTGCCTCGTGATGTGTGGACATCAGTATGAGAGTCTGGGTGAGACCTGAGGCTCCCAAGCCTCCAGCTCTGTTTGTTTGCTCCATGTTCCAGACCACCACCTCTCTCTGGAAATAACCTACCTTAAATATGAGGGGTGGCAGAAGGAGCAGTTGGGGTGCGATTTTAGAAGGAGTCTCATTTAAAGACTGGCAACTTGCCCCACTGAGTCAGATGTAAAAACAATGGACCTGAGCTTTCATGTTGCAATTTAGAAGAATTGTGAGATTTAAAATCATAAAAATACGCATTGTTCAGGTTACCTGCTGGAAAGGTGTCTAAATGTAGTGTTGTTGCAAACTGGCACAAATTATTTTCTCTATTATATCAGAGTGAAGTAGGTTATTGGGTTATTAATTGGCTTTAAAATAGATTCCAGTTATTTGAAATTGTCAGCATGTCATTCAAGTTTAGATACTGATGTAAAAGGCCTTGTACTCCTTTTATACTAAGAACTTTCAGGTTACAAGATGGTTACAGAATGTAATTCATGGCTATGTATACTAATCTCTTCACACTTGGATTAGTTTGTCTGGCCATCTCAAATTCTCGTTAATCTCTTTCTCTCAAGTAATCCAGACAGAAGCAACACAAATGCATTTGAGGTGACTAATTGAATAGCACACAGTAAAAAGTAATACACTCACCAAAATATAGGCTGAAATATCTTTTTCACTCCTTTTCAAGCCAGCCACTGTTACCCAGGCAATCTTGCATTCCTACCTTTCATATGAAGAGCTTTTTTTAAAAAAATGCCTTAAAAAGGCATTTTGCCTTCAGTCTGATAACACCTCAATACTTAGCCTTACCTTGCCTTACAAATTGCTCATGAAAATGTCCTTTCAGTCATATGTAATGCAGTGGAGAAACTGAGTCCATAAAAAAGTGTCTCCTTGCTCTCAGTCCAGTCTAGTCAGTGTGATAACCACTGGGAACCTTACCCTGTGTTTCTTTAAATGCTTTCTGTAAGCCCTTCTCAAACCTGTTGCTGGATCTTTATTAAAATATCATCTTTCTAATTTGAGATAATCGACCATTTGAAATGATGCTTTAGTAACCCTGTTGTATCGCCCTAATTATAACCTATTTGTGTTTTCTGTTTTTTCACAGTTGCTCAAAAAATAATGAGTGTTCCTTTCAAAGAGAATCTATTGACCCTATTTTAGTCATGTTTTTGGCCTGCCACATTGCTCTTTTCAAGGTAACCTTGATATTGTTACAGACATACATCATAATTTTTTATGCAGGAGCTATCTATCTTGATTTGGCTGTGGCCTTTTGTTCCAATAAATCACAACATATTGCTATCTAAGTTTCCCTCAATTTGGCTGAGTTTAACTACAGTAGAATGGTTCTCTGGCTACATTAGAGAGCAAACACCAGTCATTTTGTTTAATGGTGTTGAATCTGGGGTGAAAATGTTACACGCAAAGTTACCTCAGGAGCTAATTAGAGGGCTTTTACTTTCGCAGTTTTTATTAATGACCTGTCAACGCTGTATAGTTCATGAAATATTCTGTACATCTACATGCTGATGATGTGACCTTGTACACAGTAAGAGCACAGATAAGGTATCAGACCTTGACTGTTCTAACTCAGAATTTATGGAGTGATTTTCACAATTTAAAGATACACTTTTCTGCAGAAATAAATTGGCTGAGAACCTTAGACAAATATAAAACACATAATTAGAGGGGTAGTCTCTTATACTACAAACAGACCTAGGTGAACTGCAGTGGAAAATAAGACTTCCCTCACCTCAGAAAATTTCTCAACCACTGAAAAAGCCAAAGTTATGTTTTCTCCCTCCTCAAAGGAAATACTGATAAAGCTGAAAGGATCTAGAAGGATCTAGATCTAAATATTTGCAGTTGTAGCAACAATTGTGACCATGGTCTAGAAAAGAGCCAAACACGTGTGTACCAAGATGTTTTCAAACCAGCCATATTTTAGGATTTGGGATCTTTTAGTTTTATTTGGGTTTGTGTTTTTTTGTTTGTTTGTTTTCTTTTTAACATAGAAATCCAGAGTGACAGTATTATCAGTGTTTGACTAATCTGTTTGCAGGAAGGCAAATGATTTTGACTTCTCTTTTTGTAATATTTGCTCTGGTATATTTTTTAGACAGTGATGTTGGAAAAATATCCTCAAGAACAAAACCAATTGACTTTGATTATTAGCCTATGGGATCTACATAAAGAACTATTAAACAATGACAGATACGTAAGGATCAGAAACTTCCTGTGTTTGAGAATGATGCTTGGAACTGCTAAACTCCTTTGGAACTCAGTGGAAGCTGGGTCTTTCTTTAAGTCTAATGATGGATCTTGTTCATGAACAAATCATTTAACCATGCCAGGCTGATTCCTCTTCTCTGTCTTTCTCCCTGTCTTCCTTCCCCCTGATAGTGTAGTTTTTCACAGGGTTATGTGCTTGCTTCACTAGATTGCAGAGAAGATTAATTATTTTTTCTCTGAAAGCATCTGAAATTGAACATGTGCATATGCTTTCCTTTACACATTCAGAACCTCTGGCTGCATTTTCTGGCTAAACAATTTAGGAGACAAGTTTTAATAACACTTTTCAGTTAGACTTTATTCCAGAGACACCATAGCACTTCTGAGAATTGTACTTAATAGCTGCTTGTACAAGCCCGTATTGCTGATGGAGGGAGTTCTTTATTTAAAAACCAATATGCCAGTTCCTATCTACTCTTACTCATCAAGGTGTTGCCTTTTTCCTGGTCTTAAAATTAAGAGCCAAACACTGTTAAAGGGAAAAGGGGTTTTTACCTCAGTATTTATTTAAGGATCCTTAGGTGCACCACATCATCCAGGTGGAATGTGCCGAAATGCACACCGGAATGCCCCCACATGATAGACAGCATATACAATTTATAGACCTTGCAAATCAGCATATCTATCCAAGACTCCCCAAAGAGAGGCTTGGATCATCGCCCCCATCCCGAGGAATTCTCCCCTGGACGGGCCTATGTCAGTTCACAGGATGTGTGCTAGAAAGGACCTTGGTGTCTGGGGCTTTCTGACCCCTCACTACGAGGCTTCCAGGATGTTTGGTCTCCTGGCTCAACGGAACATTGGGTCTAAACTAAGTTATCAAACTTAAAGGATTATAAGTATGTGGGCTAAAAACACTGAGGATACATCAAGCTATATAAAAGGGGTATATAAAAAAGGAAAAAAAATCATCATGGCATCAAAGGGATTGATCATTAACTTTCTCATCTCTCCCTGGCCACATGGATTATGTATAAAGATGTAGTGTTTACACCACTGCAGCCAGGATTCCTTCTTCAGGCAGTTTTGAGACTCAAATAGGCAGAGGAGAGAGAGAGATACACCAGGTAGAAGTGCTGGAAGGTTGCCCTCGTGGAAGGGAGAATGCAAGCCTAGCAATTATCTCCTTTTCATTGACAAAAAACCTTATCCTCTGATATTTTCAAATTGTTCAGTAGCTCTTGTTGAGACATGTCCTCAACTTCTGCCTATGTCCTCTTCATTATCACAAGTGAAAAAATGTATTTTATGTATTGGCATGATCTTGGCTACAAATTCTTGTGTGATTTTGAGACTGCAATTAAGTCCCAAACAATGGAAACTCTGATATAAAAATTGTATCCAAAGTTTTATTTATTCCAGGAGTTGCTCCCGTCACATTGGCAGTACCAAATCTTGAGAGCTTTAGAGAGTGAAAAACACTTTTTCAGTTTCTCATGCCCAGGGCTCCTGCTACAAAATAAGAAGAAAAAAAAAGGTGGGGGGATGGAAGAAGAGGAGAAAGCAAGTTGAAGGTGTGATTTACGTACTGAAGAAGTAGAAGGACTGGAAAAAACTGCAGGAGAGGAGAGTGCAAAATGTAACTGTGGAAGTCAAATACATGGACAAAATGACTTTGAGTAGAGACAGAAATATTTGATCCATAAACAATGTGATAATGTGTTATCAGCTCTTGAGAAGCACACTACAGCAGGGAGTGTCTTAAGAACTGAGACTGTTTCAGGAACAGCACACCTGGCTGTTCACAAGAAATGTTATTTTTATCTAGAGCCATTTCTTGTAGTTACTCACTCCCCACTAGTAAATCCTAGAAGCCCTGCACTGGACAAGACATCTAAATGCTCCATGGTTATAACAAAAAAACCAGGTTTTACTCCAAACATGGTTCCATGTGCAAAGATCCAGACACACAATTAAGTTGCAATGGTGTAACACGTTTCCATGATGACTCTCTGCATACGTACTCTCAGCTGTCATGATGTAAACTTACGTTCTTTTAGCCATTTCACTGAGGTTTAGGAAGGTGCATTTTAACCGATGTGCTGCGGCTTAAAACGATGCAGTTTACTACGTTGGCTCAGGCAACACATGGCCTTCATTAAGCTGTGGCAATTTGATTATGCATCTGAGCCCAAGACAAGAGACAACAAATGGCTGCAGACATAACTGAGGGTATTCCAGGGAAACCAAGGGACACTTATAGGTCAGACTGGTAGCTGGTGGTCCCAGCACACTCTAACTACTGGTAAGATTTTCCAGATTTCATTGAGAAGGAAAGTTTTAAGGAGAAGTTTGAAGAAGAACACCAAAATTATTATCTCTGACCATGAAAACTTCTTGTTTTGGGGACTGTGAGGACAACCTATGGGACGAAGCATGAAAATGTTTGAAATTCTAATAGGCCAGACAGGAGTAAACAACTCATTAATGAAGAAGAGCTGATAGGAAGTGTGAGTGAGATCAGCTATGAGGTTATTAAAACAACAACAGGTAGTTTTATATTTGATATAATATGAAAATTATGCCAACAGAAGAAAATGAAAAGACGGAGTGAAATGGTTAAAAGAAACAGGCTAGAAAATAATTTTTACCAGGCATACCCTTAATGGATGTGAGGATGATTGCTTTTGTCAAGGCAGAGAAAAGAATGTTGCAGTAATCAAGATGTGCTGTGATTAATGTATGGGAAAAGCTATATATTAGAGTTGTTATGCAGAAAGAATCTACTAGAGAGAGACAAGACCTGAAGGGGTGGTTGTAGAGAGAGATTCGGCTCTAGGATGAAACCAACTAATAAAAGTTTAAGTTTACAGGTAAAGTATAGGTTTACGTTTATATTGGCTGTCCTAACAATGTTCATAAATCTTAGTTTATTATGCAACATATATTTTTTCCTGTTCAAACCTGACTTTTGCCCTGAGTTTTACCAAAAATAGAGCATGTGAAAATTTATTTCTCTTTAATTTCCCTTGCTTCCTTTGTCTTTTTATAAACATGTATTTCTTCTTTTAACATAAATTACAAGGAACTTTGCTGCTGCTCCTGTTGTGTAGATCGTGTGATGTGCGTAGCACTGCTGACACCTGAAGTGTCACTCTCCTTTCTTGGCTGAGCTCAGGGTCACCCTAATGTAAGGTGTAATGTGTACTAGAGCTTTGGACTAGCAGGACGTGTCCTCCCAAGAGCTTTGGACTTGGAGGACATCTTCCCCAGGGATGGGAAGCCCAGCTGAAGATAGGCCTTGGTTGGCTCCCAGATGAGAGGAAGGGAAATAAAGCATTTTAAAAGAAACAGATTTCTGCACTAAATGTAGTTTAATGCCTTGATGGAGCTGGTGAGGGAAGGATGAACAACTTATGCCAAGACTGGGACAGCTGAATGTGCTGTTGGGGGTTTCACAGCTCTCCAGATCCAAAGTCAAAAGGCAGACATGGGGAGGTTTTTGATACAGCTCCCGGCACCTTTTGCTCCCAGGTTCTTCAGTGTGGATATTCACATAGGTGCTTTTGTAAGTGTGTCTTGTTTTCATTTATAGCTCTTTGGACAGAAGAGCTCCTCCTCTGTGTGGGGAGGCTCACACAGAACGCAGAGACCAAATGTCAGTCCTGGTCCCCTCCCTGTGATGACCCAAGGACAATCTGTTCCTCTTGATGTGTTGTGCCAGTCACATGTCAGGGGGGTGGTTTTAGAGGTTTTAAACATTCAAACCATGGTCTTCCCTGACTCCAGGTGCAGAAACATGAAGAAAACAGGACAGTTTGAGCAGGATCAGGTTTAGGCAGCACAGCTAAAAAGCATCTCTTCCTAAAACTGGAATTAAAAACATCGGTGTGGCCAGGGCAGGAATTAATTTCAGCACAAACACAGGAGTGCCAAGCAACATTCAACACTAATGAAATTCTATGGTAATGTGAAATATAAAGAAGATCCTAAAATTACACAACTGAATGAAGCAAAGATTTAGTTCTCTAGAATTTAATTGCTAAAAATGGAGGCCTAGAACTGCTTATCATGCTTGTATGGATTACTTTCCATGAGCCAGACAAGCAGGATTTCAGCCCATGGGGGTGAAAAAGAAACTGTAATAACCATAAAAAGGTGTAGGACTACTTCTTTATGGACATGCATATAAAACGTCCCAGTACAAACTCAGTAGACAGGCTTCAAACACAAAAAATAGCCAGCTCTAAGTTGCTTCTGAATTATGGTGAGCCCTAAAGATGGCCTAAAACCAATTAACTTCTTTTTTTTTTTTTGGTACCCTTTTTATGTTTTAAAATGACCAAAGAGATCTCTTTGAAAATATATTGAAAAAAAAAATGCTTCTAGAATTAAACCTTTTGTAAGAAGCTTCAGCCTGGAGCAAAATTTAATGGCTGAGCTATAAAGCACTGAAAACTTTCATAAAGGGGTTCATAAAGAAACACCAACTGACCCTGAACTCAAGGAGGTCTAGCAAGCTGCACTGTAATAAACACAGGGCCTAGTTAATTTGCACTTAATGGGTGTATGACATTTGAGTAAGATGTGGTTACTTTATGCTCACTTTCAGCACATATGTCCAGTAGATATAAATGACAGAGAGGGGATACTGCAGCTGAGAGGTTTACTCTAAGTTAAAGCTAATACTAAATGTGGTTACAAACTCTGTTAGCCAGACTTTTTTTTCTATGTGGTTGTAAGGTGCCTAGCATGAATGGATGGTAAGACCCTTTTAATCTACGTTTCCTACTCCTAAGTCTCCTCTAGGCTAGAAATAGACAGTGTGGGTTGTGTGTACAGCTCATTTCCAGAGCAGAGCAGTTGCATTAAAACATAAGAACTGCTGTTACAGCTGCTCTCACTTTACTGTTCATTCGATGGCAACTGCTAAAATCTAGACCCTGATCCTTACCTGATTAATAGGTGTAAGTCAAATATAACATCTAAAAAAAATTTCCATAAATGGCTTAAATAGAAATAACAGTATGTTCACTCACTCTCTCTAGTGTGTAATCTGTATGAAGTACTCCATTTATGTGTTTCTCTGTGTTTAACACAGGCACAAACACATGCAGGGTGTGAGGCATGAATGTAAGTCAGAGATACCCCTCATTGTAATTGCTCAGGTATCATCCATGCTTTTATAACACTTTTTAATGTCTCAAGATGTTTCTAGTATGGGTGGCTTGAGGACTAAGTTTTTCATCCAGGAGAGGCAAAATTTATTCTAGGTCATTGCCTCATCTTGGCCAGTGAGAGATGCTCTTGCACTAGCAAGACATCTGTGCAGGGTCTTCAGTCTCATCCTCTGCCTTCATCACCACCCTGTTCTCCACCCCCTCTCTCCCCTTGCAACCTCAGCCATGCTTGGCCTTCAGGCTACATCTCGCAGTACAAGCAAGGCATAGCTACAAAACAGATCCCATTTTCAAGCATCCTATGTTTAATTTTAAATTCCTCATCCTAGCAGTGGTCAGATTTGTTTCAGAAACAGGCAGGAAAATGAAGGAAAGGCAGATGTTTGTCAAGGCTGTATTTAGGAAGCTGTTGCTTCAACGTGAGAATCAGTTACACTTTAACTGTGAGTGAGGAGCACAAAAAGCGTATTCTTTCCTCTACATGTGTTTGCAGAACACTTCTCTTTTTTTCACCTGCAATATGTTCCTTTATGCTCTGCCTCTCCTTGGTTATCAGTAATGTATTGTGGGCCTAACAATGCTGCCTGTTTTCACAATACTTTGTGGAATAATGCCATCCATCCCCATGGATTCATTGGTTCATGAAGGTATTGGTGAAAGGTGAGATAGATTTACTCAACTTTTCAGCATAGTGTTGCTATTGTTCACTGCTAGGACATGAATAAGGAATGGCCTTTAGTGTAAACAGCTCAGCCACTGAGCTTAGTGATTGCTGTGAGGGGTCTGTTTGAGGTGGGTATTTCTGGTTCTTTGATAGATGACTTATTAAAGCCATTCTATGTAAGTATTGTTTACAGTGCCTGCTGTGCATGTGGCTTGCATCCGAGTACTTGTCTTTGATTTGAAAGGTATTTTACCTACACTTAGAAGTCTTTGAGAGCCTGAACCACTCTTGCATTTTTTGTTATGAACTACTGGCAGAGGAGTTTGAGGGAATTGGGAGTTTCTTGTAACAACAGAAATGGCCTTTGTCTCTACAGACTTCCCTTTGAACTCACCAACCTCCTGTCAGCAGAAAGCAAACTGGATGACAGCATCTTCTCCATTTCTCCAGTCTTTTGTCCTCCCCAGGATGCAAAGGCTGGCCTTGCTCCTAAGTGCTTACCTTGCTAACAGGATCCAGACCTCAGGATGAGAGCTACACAGGATTATCACGGCCTAAGTTCATTACATATCCTAAGTTCCTATTAACTTCTGTGCTTTGATATCTGCCCTGAATGATCTAAATTACAGATTGCCATTTTTAAACTGGGTTGTGATTACATGAGCCCATTGCTTTTGCTCAGAACCAAAACTGCTCGGATCATGGTGGGGCTGTCACAGCAGAAGAATCCATTTAATTGGTGCCTTGTTGAAATACACTCCCACATCTGGGCTGTGATTGCTAGGGAGCAGAGGCCACACCATTGATTTCCTTTTCCTCCAGTCAATGGGAAAATGGCATACCTAGTCAGCTTTAAGTGGCATACTTCTTGGCTATGTTTTACTCCCAGCAGTTAACAGCCACGAATCAATGCTTGCTACAATAAACTGTTGGCTTGGCCTTGACTTGTTTCATGCTGCCACTTGACTTAACTTTGCCTTTGTGGTCACTATTTTTATGAGTTTAAAAGGTGAGTTGGTGTCTAGGATAGTGAGTAAAATAACAAGTGAAAGGAAGGTGGAACAGTTGAAAACCAAGAAAAGAAATCATGTTAAGAGTTCTAGATTATTTTCCATCTGTCTTTCACCGTGGCCATGCTACTGGAGATGGATTTGTGAGGTAGCTACTTTCTGTACTGCCTCCTCTGACCCTGAGTCTTATTTTAAGACTTCTCTTAAAGTTGGTACAATGAAGTCCTGGAGGAGCCCTCCTGTTTTGAACATCTTTGCTAGAGATAAATCTTGTGTAGAAATTCCTTCATTATTCCCTGGTTCAAAGAATATATCCAGCTGCACAAGAGAAGAGAAAATCTTTGCAACCTGTGAACTCTAAAGCTTCCATATAGGAGTCAAATATTATTAATACAATTTTTGTATACCAGTGTGAGCACTCTTATTATGATAATTTACTGCTAAAATGGTACACAAAGGCCTCTGTTTGGGTAAATTGGGAATAACCTGTTAAAACTTAAGCTGATTACTCCAATACATCTGACAAATTTGTCAGCATGGATTATTTGTTGTTCAGAAGAATTGTTAACCATACAGGGCACACCATTTGAGGGAACATTCAGAAGACAAAGCCAGAAGGGAGAACCTTGCCCCTAAATTAAGTTTATGGTTTCCTGCCTCAAAAATGTACACATTTCTGAAGCCCTTTTGTAAGTTAAATCTCACATATCATTACTAACTTCTGTTGCTTACAGTTCTGTTGAAGTTAATTTATGTTGACATTGTTACCAAGGCAGTACTTTTTAACAGAGGTGAATGATTTTTAATATGTCTCCTATGTAAAAGCCACAAACAGGACACTGTTTGTGTGAGACCTGTCACCTGTAAGTGAGCATGCCAGTGGTCCCCATTTATCAATCATTAAAGTGGAAGTTTTTATTTTTATTTCTCACATTACCTATTCTAGGACTTTTCAGTGTCCTGAGTTAATACAGGGTGGATAAAACTGTATGAGGCAAGCTTCTAGATTACTTCATCACTACAGAGTGTTACTCACAATTTTTATAACCAGGAATAGTTGAAACAGGTCAGACAACATTTTTTCAGTACACCTGGACTCACGGAAATTCAAAGGCTTCCCAGGAGTGAACTGTAAATTCTAATAAAGCACAGGTAAGAGTCTGGCTTGGTTGTCTTTCTGGGATTTTTGTGCTTTTAATTTTGCCCCTTCTATGCTGTTTTTCTCACCTGTCTTCCTCCAAGTCAGGAATCCCAGACTTCCTAGGATCTGCACCTCCTCATAGAGAAATATATGAGTTCCCTTAGGTTTTTTTTCAAACCTGTGCAGCAAAGAAATGTTGAGTTCTCAAATCCTACATGAACCAGATTTAATTTTTTCTGGCCATCTTGAATTATTACTCTTCATAGGTAGAATGCATGTTTCTCAATGCTTTTGGAATGAAAGTTGAGATACCAAGTTGTGAATCTATGAAGAGTAACAGTGGTATGTATCTATACAACACCTAGAGGGTCAGTAATTCCTTCTTTATCTTGGCACAGCCTTTGGATGCATAACTGCAGTCTCTGTTACGAGGGCTTTGCAGGAAAAGTTTAAGGCAAGAGTCAGGGACATACCTAAGGGAAGTGGACACAAAACATATTTTAGAACTACTGGGGATCAAACAAGATATAGAAAATATTTGTTACTGATAGAAGTTCACAGAATCCCTTTTACTCATTGAATATCTATATGCTCTGTGCTATGCAGTTTTCTTTGGCTTTTGTGTTGGGAAGTATGGAAATGGTAAAAATACATCAAGATAATTCCTGTTTGTCAGCTCTTATATCCATTTTGTTGCAAGGTGGGACATATAGGAGGTTATGATGTGCAGAATAACAAAGGATTGGAACAAAATGTAGTATCCAAGAGTTGCAGTTTATGGCTGTTGCACCAAGTTGCACCTCATTCAGGGATATTTCTTTGCGATTTCATGCCCAATTGCCCAGGAACACCCAAAAGCACCTACATTGCTGACTGCCAGAGTGTAAGCAAACAGCAGAGGAGATGATAGTCCTTCTTGTAATAAACTCCTGAGCTCTTGAGCTCTGGTCTCTAAGAGAGCAAATGCAGTTTTTTGTGTTGAGGTTCACTGGGTCTGTGGAGCAGTGGGGTCTTGTCCTTGTGCACTTTGTTCTGAGTTCGGAGTAAGTCCCAGAACAAGTTTTGTGATGGCCTATGGTGGCAAGTAATTGGTGCTTGATAACCTTTGGTAACACTTGACAACCTCAGCGACCTCTTATACTTCCTGCATTCCTAGAAGATTTGTGTTGCAATTCCCTTGTACCGCCAGAAAAGAGAAATCATCTTGTCCTGCAAGCAACGTACCAGAACCTGTCTCTATGCTGGTTATGTTGTTCTTTTACTTTACTTTCACAAGGTTTTCCCTTTTATTTTTGTTTTGCTACCACTGAATAATACACAGTCCCACAGCTCTGGCGAAAAGAACCTGATGAAAGTGAACATATAAGAAAAATATTAGTAGCTGCACTCTTCTTAGCAGAGGTAACGGCCATTGACATTAATGGGAATTATGCATGTGTGGAAGAGCAGTATGGCCTCTTTACTTACCAGAGCCCTTAATATGTTTTAGTGAGCCATGGTGGTGTTCTAAATATCATGAAACCCAAAGGAGATAGAGAAAACAACCTCTGGCACTGATGAGCTGGATTCATTGCTCTAATGTAGATGGTTTTTCAGGAATATTTCTGTTTCTTCTGTGGAAATAGTTGTGCATGCACTATTCATTGACATGAAAGAGGAAAAGGTAAGGAGAGTGGACAGAAAACTGGGAAAGGAAATAAAAAGCGATCCAAGTTTGATGTCAGACTGTCACATAAAAACATTAAAGTCCATAATTAAGCATTGTACTCACACACACATATATATAATTTTACACATATAATGTTTTTGTCTGCCTTTTATTCAAATTCTAGTCTAGCCCTGCTTTGCACTATGTTCTGTTTTATGAAAGTAAAATGTGAAAATCTACTGATAAGCCAAAGTAGTAACAATTTTATGGCATGTCAGGGCTATTTTTTTATTATTATTTTTTAACCTTGATCGTGTTATAATAGTGAACATATGTATCCTTGGCCTTAATCACCTTGTCAAGTTAAAGTGTATATTCAACTTCATTTACATGACATATGATCTAATGCTGGAGAACAACAATACCATTGTAGGGCTAATTGAAAACTGTGAGCTGAGAGCCAGAAGAAACCACTGGTCTGATTGCTGAGGGTCCCAGGGAAAGGGATTTATTCCCACACCTGCAGTTGGTCCATAACACTAACATTGTTACCAACATCTGGGTCTAATCAGCACAGAGGCCTTGATATGCTGCTCCCGTGGCACATAAATTTAGCATTATATTCATTTTAAAGGCCCCCTCTTTCAGTTTTTTAAGGACAAGATAGATTCATGGCTCCTCAGAGTCTAACAAAGTAGAAGCCACAAACAGAGTAAGTTACTGCCAGGTTTCTTAGACCATACCTACCTAGCGCATGCCACTTAAATAACGGAATTTTATGCTCGGTTCTAGTTTTCAAAAATGCATCTCCACAGAATGCAAAGTTCAGCTGAAAAACTGTGTTTAGGGTAGAAAGCACTCTTTGCCAATCACACATACCAGTTTTTTATGGCCCCACCAGCCACAGGGATGGCTACAGAACCAGTGACAGTCCCCGTGGTTCCCAGGCCCAGGGAGAGGCTTGTCCCACAGTCTGCTGTGAAGTTAAACACCATTCATAAAGGTGCTGAAAGTGTTCAGAGCGACTGGAAATTGTACAAAGAGAAAGAAAAAAACCCCATAGGACTGAAATCCAGGCTGTCTAGGCCAAGGAGCAAAATTTAAATCTTCCCTGGTTGAGGATAGGCAGTGATTATTTTTGCTAATGCATCCCTTGGCAGTGTCTATAATTATCTAACTGGCTGTTTGCCTTTGTATCTTCATGTATTTTTCTGGAAACAATGGGACAGACATGGATAACCTTACAGAAGGAGGGTTTTTTCTGAGATTTTTCGATGTCTACATATCTTTAATATCTACAAATGGTGAATGTAATTACATAGAGAAATTTTGTTAGAGGATCAGAACTTGACTTCTGATCCTACCCCTGGCACTGATCTTTTGTGGCAGTAGGCAGTTCATTTAACTATTGTCTCTCTTATCTACTGTGCCTTTTGGAGATAAATAATGTAGAGAACTGTTTACCTAAGATTTCAAGGTGGAAAAATGACACAGGGGCATTATGGAGGCTTAACCTTGCACCACTGATATGGGGTAATTACATCAACTGGTTGAAACCATAGAATGGTTTGTGTTGGTCCTTAAAGATCTAGTTCCAAGCCCTGCATTGGAATGTGGGGTTCTGTCTTAGGCACTACTGTCAGGAACAATGTCCATTTCATGAGAAAACCTGCTCATTGCAAAGGCACAAAATATGTATTTTTGTAACTTCTGCAGCTTTCTCAATACCAGCAGGATGCTGGAAGAGGGAGGAATTTCCTTTTCATTACTAATAACTCCAGGTGGAATTTTTAAACTAAGGAGTCATAACTTAAACCCAGAAGACATCAGTGGAGATCTTAACAGGCTGAAACAGATCCTCTGCCACAATAAATTGAGTTAGTACTATATTTCAGTAGAACTACATTTCACCTCACTTGAGGAGAAGGTGCATTATTTATGGTATGAAAGCAAAATCTGTCACTTGATGTACCATAGAAATGTGTTCTGGCACTAGCAATTGGTTTTGGTAGCATGCCAGTTTGCTGGCTTTGAAGGATTTCCAGTAGCCAAAGGGGATTTTTAGCACCCAGTGTCGCCCTGCCCCCGCTCTCCATTTCCATGGGTCCTCAAGGGATTTGTCCCATTTCCCTTCCAGCTGGATCAACCCCTTGTCAGCTCCACTGAGGTTCAGCACAGTTCTGTGACCTCACATGCCCGGGGGGTCCAGGAGCAGCATTCAGAGAATCACAGGGTGGGACTGGTAGAGATGTTCTGTCTGTGCTCTCCTCATTCTTGGTTCATTTGCCTCCACAAGAGTGAACACCTGCTGTCCTGCTTTTCTGCACTCCTGACCAGCTTTGTGACCAGAATGAGAAATCTAAATTTCAATACCTGTGGTTTAACCACAGCTTCCACTTGCAGGAAAACCTCCTGTGCTGCCCAAGGGAGATGCATGGGCAGGAGAAATGAGTTTGGGGTCCTTTGATGTCTCTGTGGAGGGCTCTTTCTCTTTAACTTCTCTGCATTGTTGTGACATTGAA
>VZRO01000601.1:119497-144285 GCA_013397915.1 Daphoenositta chrysoptera | reverse complement strand
GACAGCCCCTTGCTCTGGAAGATTACCACAGACAGAGAGCTTTAATTCAGGAATTTAGATGACTGAACCAGCACTTTTCCCATATTCATGTGGGGTTTTGCTAGCACCTTTTATCATGGAAAGAGTGGGAATTCCTGGCTTCTGCACCCTTTTTCCTCAGGCACAGCACACCCAGGAATGCACAACAAGCTCCAATGCTGCAGATCACCCGCTTTACAGCTAACACAAAAAGGATCAAACACATGGTAATTTAAAAAACTGGAAGTTCTGTACAATAATCAGTTCTTTGAAGCGCTTGACTTTATATGAAAAATGTATGAAGAACAAACTGAGAGTGAATGTACGCAAAGAAACTGCTTGCTGAGTTAAAACACGATCTTTGAATTATCTCAAGATAACTATGACTTCAATTTGTTCTGTGATCTCTTTCTTTGGGTTCTATGGCTCTGAAAGTGGAATGATGTAATTCTTCCATAATTTGGTTATTTAGCACCAGCTTGTGACTGTGTCACTGACTCTGGCATCAGGGTCCAGATAAGAAGGCAAGTAGTAATAAAAACTTGGGTTTACTGCGTCTTAAATGTAAAAAAAAAAAATGGGAGAGGGTGGCAAACATGCAATTTAGGAAGAATGGTGGCCCCATCAACAACAAGAGCACAGAGTTTAACTGTTTATACAGGTATGTGGTTAGTCATTATTACCTTTTACCCTATGCGGAAACAAGGAGAGTCACAACTTTCTGCAACATAGCACCATCCTCTAGATACTTGTATAGCCATATAGGCTTAGGTTTAAGCTTTTATAAAAGTATGAAGATGTCAAGGTGCTGTAATAGTCCTAGAAGTAAACAGAAGAGTAAACATATTTTCAGAAAGCTCAATCAATCATTTACTGTAATTGTATTTTTATGTTTGAATGCTGCATCTAACTTTCTTGATAAAGTTTCAGAAGATCCTTAAGACTCCTCTTTGTCATATCTAGACTTCAGAGTAAAAACCAATGTGCTTGTTGCTGGGATTGTTTTTGACCCTTAACTTTATATCTTTTAAGTTAAGTGAAAGAAGAGAGGAAAACTGTTAATATGTAAGGCTTGGGATGTAGAATATAAGTATCCAATGAGTACATCTCCAGGTGTAGGCTATTCATGCTTGACGGCAACATAACTATTTTGGTCCTTTCTTGGAGGTTCCATGTCACAAATGCATTCAGAATACAAAGACCAAGTAGTCAAAAGGATAAAAGCACTGCTGTCTTTGTGTGTTTAGAGGCCACAAACACTACAAGAGCCAACTTCAGAAGCCAAGTACTTATCTAAAACAATAAAAAATGTCATAAACAAAGCAGTCCTTGAAGAGACAGAAGAGGTTTGTGTTCAGATGTTGACAGAAAACATGAAAATTTAGCCCTGGATTTTTCTCTCCCGAGAGCTGAATCTCCAATGTTTTGCTGGAGTACATATAAAGAATGAATAAATGTAAGTTTTGCTACACTTGAGTAAGTAAAGTTGCAAAGCTGAGATGGGAAAATAAGGGATGAAAGAAGGAGCAGATTATTCAAAAGCTGAAATTTCTGTTCAGCTTGCATTTTCCACATGTATTGTTTCCTTCTTATTCCCCTGCTCAAATACAGTGAAAAGTTGCTCAGATGAGCAGGCAAGAATTACTTAGACACACAGCATAGATTGAAATGGCAAACTGCCATTAGCACAGAGGCACAGTACTGTAATCCTACCAGGCCTAAATTGAATCCAAGGTAGGTTTATAGGATAACTCAGTGAAGGGGAAGGGGTGAAACCAAATCTTTTTGTCCACTCAGCTTAAGTGTCGTGCCAAGAGATAGGAGTTGTTTCCCCTTGGACCAAAGGTCTGGCCTTTATACAAAACTCACCCATGCAAAAACCTCTTGAGAGACAGATCCTGGCACACTGATGAAAGGCTTGACGTCTTTTATTTTACTTCTGCTGAGTGCTTCCACAGTGGACCTCACCTCCCCACCCCCTCCTTCAGGCAAGGAGCATAGGTATGAAAGAGTATGGTTTTTATCCTGATGCACTAAAAGAGCCAAGTTGGCCACCTCTGTCCCACCTAGCTGGCATTGTTACCACAGAGGGTCATTTTTCTTCAAATCACTATCTTCTAGGCCAGCTTATATGAGGTCTAATAAAAGAATCTTTAATGGATCTCTGAGAAATGACAGGGCTCACTACCTCTCTCCTACCTTACAGGAGGAGGGCAGTAATGAGTCTTAATAGTTCTGAGGACAAAATTCATTAGTTTTAGTGATAACTCAAACACCTGCTCACCCTAAATCTCCACTGCCTACTCATGGCTGAAATAAAAGAAAGAGATTGCCATATTATGAAGGTCTGCACTACCTTTTTTAAAACATTTCACTGCTGCAAATAAAGGTGTACAGGAGAGTGTGCATGTGGTTACGTTTGATAAAGACCAGGTTGCTGAAACTGAAGTTGTCTTCCAGAAGACCTAGCTTTTAAAAAGTTTGGGAAACCTTATGATAGTCACTGAGTGATGTGAGTGAACAGATCTAGAATGTAGAAATTGTTGGTAGAGAAAGCAATGTTAAAGTTTGTTAGTCACTATAGTTAGACACTATTGAGGATGGAAAATTCCTTAAAAAGTGTTTGCAAGAAATGTTTATTTTTTCCACACTAAATGTCATCTGCTAATAGAATAAAGTGTCTGATGCTTCATGGAAAACCTCTCAGTGGAATAATTCTGTTCAGACTGCTAAATCTTGTGCAATTTATCCTCTACACATAAGAATATGTTGCAAATATCAATAATCCACTCTTTGGCAATAGTACTAGATGTGTGAAATCTGGATTTGAGGTTTTAATTTTGTAAGACAAAGCCAGTGGAACGACACAACTTTTGCTTCTTAAGTGACTACATAAGTAACAGATTTCTGAATAAAAATACATATGCTTGTTCAGTACAAGTCTGATCTGGTGTCAATAGTGCTTGAGTGTTAACTGGCACTTAGGCATGAGCTGTGGCATTTCAATCACTTCAGATTTGGTTTATGCAGCATATTAGTAGGGCCAATCTGGTGTTTGACAGCGGATGATGGGGCAGTTTGGGATTTCCATACAGGCTAAATCTGACTTTTCTAATGTACACCATCCTTGGCTAATCATTGACTAAACAAGGTATAAGGGTTTCTATCTCTGGAATAAAATTGCATTATCTAAAGGTGGGGCCAAATATAGCCCATAAAGTTATTTTTCAAAAATTTTTCATTTTAAATAGGTAGATATGTCTACCTGCCTGGCTTAGTTGCATTATGGTACCAAACATTTTCTGAAACTACAATCTTTCTAAAAGATTATCTCTTTCTATTTACATTTCTTTTTATTCATCATCTCAGCCTGCTTCTTAGCATGTCAATTAAGAAAACACTTTTTCCATCTAAAGAGATCCTTCATTATTTCGGATGAACTTTACACCTCTGTCCTCTCTCAGAGGTTGTGCAGTCAGTGGATTAGGGCCATCAGGGTTTTTTTGTTGTTGTTGTTGTTGTTTCTTTGGGGTTTTTGTTTATTTTTGGGTAGGGTTTTTTTGGTCAGAACAAAACTAATAAAAAATTTTTCTCCTTCCAGTTCCTGTGGCTTCACTGAAGTGTCCAAAATATAATTTCCTTGTTTGCCATGATAACCAAATTAGCTGGTTGAAGAATAACACAAGAAATTTTTATATTCTCTCTGAGAATAAAAGTCCATTCATTTAGACCAGTAAGAACTAAAAGACTCATCACTAGCCTCATTTTCAGGACTCATCTCAAGGCAGTGGGGATCAGTGCAGTCACCAGGGCTCTAGGTTTTGGCTCCCTAATTGCAACCCTGGGACTTCATGCTACAAATAGGCATGAGAGAAACTGCTGCAGAAAAGACTTTTGGTCAGATTATCCCTGAGAGCTGTCTAACTTCTTTCTGCTTTGTATCCCTTCAATGGTCAACGTGGTAGTTCTCTAACTTCCACTTACACTAGACAAAATAGTTTAACTGCTGTTAAAATTAACAGCTGAAAAATTCAATGCCATGACAATCTGCATGCTGAGAATACAATATGAAATCACCAGGGCAGGTATGTTTGATATGTAGATACTCTATCACAGCTCAAGCTGCCTCTCTGCCTTTTTCAAGACGAACCTCAATCCCATGCACAAGGCATTCTGCTGGAGTTTTGATTGTACTTTTTAGAGCTATTATGCCACCTCACAGGCATAATGACACCGGACTCAGGGCATGCTCTATGCTTGCAAAATCACACGAGCAAACTAAAGTAGGATGGCTTCTTAGTATTGTCTATATCATGAAACTGCAAACAAGGACTGGTTTAAAAAAATATTATCATTAACTTATCTTTGCTTATCACTAATTCTTCAGCATTTACTACCCACTTCTTCACGTGTCACCCAGACTATATTGAGGCAAATGAAAGACAGGTCCTGTATGGTGTTTAGGGTCCAGAGCACAAGTCTTATGAGAAGCAGCTAAGCGAGCTGGGGCTGTTTAGTCTGGAGAAAAGGAGCCTGAGGGGAGACCTTATTGCTCTCTGCAAGTACTTGAAATGTGGTTATAATGAGATGGTGGTTGTCTCTTTTGATAGGATAAGAGGAAACAGCCTCCAGTTTCACAAGGAGAGGTTTAGAGTGCATATTAGGAAAATTCGCTTCACCAAAAGTGTTTTCAAGCACTGGAACAGGCTGCTTGGGGAAGTGGTTGAGTCACTATCCCTTGAGGTATTTAAAAGATGTATAGGTGTGGCACTTACAATCATGGTTTAGTAGTGGGCTTGGCAGTGCTGAGTAAATGGTTGGACTTGGTGATCTTAAGGAGCTTTTCCAGCCTAAGTGATTCTGTGAGTCTATATATTCCTTGAGGAACTTGAAGAGCAGCAGGTATGGGGACTACAAATATATACTCCTCCCCGAACTCCAGCACTACAGAAAACACATGCATGTGGACTTTGTCAATGTGCACATGACTTCAGCTACTCCACTTCCACTTCAGAGAAAAGAATCACAGAAAAACTTAAGACAGATCCCTGAAGACTCTAAACCGAGCAACTCAGCACTTAATCAGTTTGCCCAGGATGTTAACAAGTAAAGTATTGTCGACATTATCTTGGGCAGTGTGTTTCAGGGCTTAGCACTCCCATGGTTCTCAGCACTTCTGTGAAATGATGTTCTTTGCTACAAAGATTCAGAAATAAATACATGAAAAATAGTTGGGGACTTCATCTGTGCATACAGCTAATTTGATCTCAGCCACAATATGGCTGCAATATTATACATTATAATTACATATTACGCATAAAGTAGTTATAGTAATGCCATAAAAATAAGAAACCAGTTCTGAAAAACCATTTTTGTCACATCCTGTAATCTGCGCATGATGTTTTAATGATCAGATTTCTTAGAGAAAAGTAAACTCATTTTCTGCTATCCCTTTGTGATCTCTTAACTATAGCTCTCTATATTCAGTAGTAAGTGATTTTCAATACTCCAGTTAAAAGATTGCTTTCATTCTATTTTTCTGAAATATGCTATAAAAAATGTTTGCAGTAGATTATATTAGCCATAGAGGCTTTTAAGCCTCTGTTCGCAAATTAATTTTCTGAAGACAACCACAATTATGAACAAAATAATAATGCATGCTTATCCCTAGATGCAAGAGTTCATGCTAAACTTTTTGCACAGCAGCTTTTAATTGCAGAAAGCAGTTCACTGAATTGGTTTTCATTATTTAGACACTGTGCTGTTTTTCTTGCTAAAGGTACTAGGATTGGGAGTTGTGTGTTTGTTTATTTTTGCACTATTTCCAAATTGGACAACAAAATTCCTTATGACATTCCACATTTCATTAAACATTTTTGAATGTTCGCCTATTTTGGTTATTCTGGTATAACAGAAAATTGCTGTAAAGAGAGGGCAAAAAATAGTGAGGAATAAAACTGTCTTTGCTACCAGGACCTAACTCTTGTGTATTATTTGCAATATAACAACACCGAATAACTTTAAAACAGGTTTGGAAATGCATTTTGGTGGCATCACAGACCCCATATTCAGAAAATAATCCTTGTTCCAAAGACAAAATCTAATAATATGTTTAATATGTTTTAAGTCTTAAAACAGATTAAAGCAAAACCTAAAATATAAATCCAAATTTAGCAGATTGGGGTTTTAAAAGTTCAATTCAATATACATAGTTATTCCAAAACTTTAAATGTAAATATTTTTGTTCTTTACAAATTACCATGTTATTTTTGATCATGCACTACTATAGCAACACTGGTATTACTATCTCATTATTACTGTATGTTCTTTGAGCCCTGATTAAGAACACAATCCCATTGGGTCAGGCTCCATGGTAATATTAAGTAGATGGTCAGAAATGCATTCATTGCTGATTTTGATTTTTTGATTCACAGAGATGACATTATCAATCAATTCTCATCACAAGAATTCACAAGAAGCCCATCCCATACCCATTATTTTCAACATTCTCCTTCTTATGTCTTTTGGAAGCATAATGAAGATGCAGATTTGGACTGGGGAGTCTAAGTTTCCTACAGGTTCAGAGAGTTTTTCACATGTTAACCAAGAGCAATTACAATCTCTTTTTCTCTGTATCTATCTTCCCATGATGGTTCAGTCCCACAGCTGCAACTTATTCCAGCCTACCTGTTTAGAGACATGAGGAAAAATTATGTAAAACACAATTAATCATTTTCCTTTCAATGTTAGAATTAAGGACAATCCAGTTTGAAGACCAGATCCAAGTTTAGACTTCACTTCCCATTAATGTGAAGATAACCAAGTTCACGAAAGTTTCCCCACATTTCAGTGGTTGATGACCATGATTTCACAAAGTAACTTAAACACTTGATAAGTCTTTTTCCCATTTTAGCTAGAGGACTACCTCTTAATGTCACAGCTCTTCTACCTTTAATTCTGGTAGGACCACTGAAACCCAAAAAACCAAAGGAGCACAGCTTCACATCACTACACAACAAAGAAGAAATAAAATAAAAAAAAATAAAGCAAACTAAGAACAGAAAATAAAACATGATACAGTACAATACCAGATGACATGATACGATACTCTGGACTGAGTGTCTCTGGTGCTTATGTGCTATATAATACCGTGCATGAAAACCACAGGATTCTGTGGATTTTGTGAACACATTTTTGGAGACTCAGGATGCTGCTTTAGAGATTTCACTTTGTACAACTACTTGAAAGTTTGTCCAGTAATCTTCAGAGGTTCTGATTTATTTTTGTGGTGGAGAAGGCTGGTGATTTCATGTTGCACAGTCAGAGAACATTCAGGTTCTAGTTCAATAACTAAGAGAAGTTTTGTTATTTCTGTTCTGTTTACAATACCATTAATTATTATATCAACACTTAAGTATGTATTTAACACTGAATTCCCATCTTTCATTGAGTTGAAGAAGAAAAAGATATGCCTTAATTAAAAGAATGATGGACTGATGTGAAAATGGTGGGCCTTTGATTGTTAGTGTGAAGGGATATGAATTGCACTCATTAAAATAGAATGCTGATAAGGAGAGGCTATAAATCTTTAAATGGGTTGCCCCTGATATGGGTTTTAGAAAGAATTTTGCATATAAACCAAGGAACTGACAATAAAAACAGTGACAGCATTGCTTTACACAGTGTACAAGAGGAAGAGATGTTTCTTTAGAAAGCTAAAGACAAAAGTCACCTTCTTTTCAGCAAATATATGTCTAGATTTAGAAATACCTGCATTTCAAACATTATCAGGGAAAGCAATTATCATTAAATAGATAGTATAGTGTGATCATGACATGAATATGGCTAGAAAGAAAAGGATAAGAAATGATTACTGAAATAAGAAATTTTAAAAGGGGTAACTTTCAGAAATAGTGCTTGTTGTATTTGAAAACTGAGTTGTTTAAGCTCATTTTGCATAAAACAAAGGCTCAAAATGAAAGCTTATAGCACATCCCCTTATCAGGCATTCTTTTCTTGATTCAGAATTGTGTGTCACTATTAGGAGAGCTGTGAAACAAAGCCTCTTTTAGAAGTTCTTCCTAGAGGTGCAAGTGATGTAATGAGCCTCAAATAGACAAGCTTGCATTTTAGTCTAGACTGAGATGACAGTGTAAAATTATATCGTAAGTCAACAGAGCCCTAACCAAGATGGAAAAGAGAACAAGCCTCTCTCCCTGTACACTTTGGAGGATTGTAGAGCTGGTATTGCAGGCAGAGAAGAAGACAGATTTGGAACAGCTTTGGTGTGAAAAGCAAAGCTTCAGAAACCCTCTAAAATAAAAGGCAGGAAGTCACAGAATTAAGGAAACAGAAACAGGGAAGAATTGCAAGAGCAAAGGAGGTCACAATACAAAGGAATGTGGTAGCCAGATAAGCAATTTTTTGTCAATGGCAGAGACGGGAGGCAAGCACTAAAGAGGAGAGTGAGGGTGAATCCAGCTAGCATGCTACTTTTGACAAAACATGCCAGCATCCCAAAGAATATGTTTCTCTGGAAAAAGTATTTTTCTGCACAGCCTCATAAGGGAAGAAGAAAGTGACAAGGAAAATAAAATGTGCTTCAGTAAAAGGAAAAAAAAAGAACTGGAAACATGAGATAAAATAAAACTGCAATACTGCAGTACTGCACTCGACTTAAAATCTTACAAATAATCAATAGAATCAATAGTTAGCTTAATGGCCTCAGTAACTACTGATCACGCAACTTGAAGAATTCTAGTAAAGATGATGATAGTAATTGCAGTAGCATTACAGACCAGAAATAATGGAGGTGATGTTTTTCTGTTGTAATACAAAGTAACACCTGCCATTTCTGCTTAGCAGAATTGTTTCCGTATGAGATTACTTGTTCCTTTGAGCCAATTATTATATACCCATAATCATTTAACAAGCACTAAATATCAAAGCATATAATTAAAGAAACCCATTCCCTTCTGCAAAACTACTGAAGATGTAATCCAGAAAGGATAAAGTAATACTATCCATTTGCCTTCATATTACTAGAAAAAGCTGTTCCATGTCAGATCATTTAAGTGTTTTAATTATGTAAATACATGGTAATTTTTGATGCAAAGAATGTTTTCTTTTACTCTAAATTTGGCAGTAATATTGCTGTGACTTTAAAAAAAATATATCCCTAACAGTTATTTAGATAAATAATTGGTGCTTTGCAATACGTGCAAATAGCAGATTTGCACAGTAGAAGAAGGAGCCAATTTCTGCTCTTCAGAACATGCAAACAAAACTGTACAATCAATACTTTTCTGGGTCTTTACGATTACCCATGCTGATAATGTGGCCAGTGTAAATTGTCTCCTCAGCTGCTACTCAGTTTATCCCTTCTGTCTAAGACAGTTTGGAA
Source organism: Daphoenositta chrysoptera (assembly GCA_013397915.1). NCBI lineage: Eukaryota > Metazoa > Chordata > Aves > Passeriformes > Daphoenositta > Daphoenositta chrysoptera. The sequence goes on along the minus strand of VZRO01000601.1, from coordinate 134,864 downwards.
ATGTATTATTGGTTCATGGTGAATGAAAAATGAAAATTTCTTGGTTACAGTTATAAGAATTGAGATGTCCAAAGTTCATGGTCAAACTTCTACTCTACAGAGAATACCATGAAAGTAGTAGTAGAACAAGAGAAGAACCCTTCAAAAAATTCACACAGCTACTTACAAAAACTCACACAACCAAAAGAATGATAATGGAACAGGAAAACTACCCCAGAAACAAAACTTTCTCTGCAATCAAACTACACATTATGCTAAAAGAGCATGTTAACCATACATTACTCCTGACCAGTAGTCTGCAAATCTTAGCAAGGGGTTACCTATGGCGGGAAGAGGTGATGCAAATATCCTGACAAAAAGACTGAGATCAAAGTTCCACTTGGATTATCAGGTACTTCTGTTCGGGAGTTGTAGATGCACTCTTCTGTTCGGAAGTAGATGCACTCTAGATAAAGCAGACCTGCTTCCTCTTCTGCAAACATGTTTCTCATCCAAACCATGGTCTGGATATTATTCAACAATCCCACCATCTTCTCACTTCTCACTTCTACGTACAGTCTCAGAACGAAGATTACTTACTGCTGTAAGTAGATATACAGTAAAGAAAGAAACTTGGAAAGATAATAAAGAGGCAGATTGGGAGTTCTGTCTTTTGGGAAAAAGATTATGTGGAAATGTGCATTTATAAAAACTGTTCCAATTTTGTCATATATTAGTTTGCACAGAGGTATTTGGAAAACATTAATAAAATTAATTAAATAGTATTCTCGTAAAGTCAGCAGTGGTTAATAAAAGATTTTAAATGTATAATGAGTAATGTAGGTCAGCAGAAATTCAGTTTTGGACTGGTATAAATGTGATCTATGTGTAGAGGTGCTGAGCAATACTTCCATTTAACCCGTGAATTCTTTATAAGCTTGCAAATTCTTGGAAGGAAAAGAAAGAAAACACAGAACAACTGAATTTTTTCAGAGTAAAACTCAACTGCTATCACCAAAGAGCTAGTCAAAATATACAATAATTGTAACATTTTCCAGTCTAGGAAATTTTGTCCTGAAAAGTTTACAAAGAAACTACAATAAAATACAGAAATCACACTTGAAAAATCAGCAGCCATTTAAAAAAAAATTATTTTGAGAGACATCTGTAACAATAAAAGCATAGCTCAGGGAGAACACAAGTAGACTGCAAATGAGAGTAAATGCTTCCATGCCCAGCCTTGCAGTTTTGCATCTCTCTAAGCTGTTCACAGGTCAATCCTTCAGGAATGGCTTGTGAAAGTTGTGGGCTGCCCTATGCAGATCACACCTCCATCTGTTTTCCAGGGTGCTCCCCACATAATCACAACCATGGGTTGTCCACACTGGCTTCTTTGTTTAGCACTACAACTACTGAACCAATTATTCTTTTCATTTTCTTAAGAAATCTGTTCGCATCCATGTTTCACTGTTTGCCTACCTCTCCTCTGCACAGGAAGTGGGGAGGCAACCCTGCCAGCCAAACAGATGCACAGGAGATGGCATTTGGTTTTTCAGGCTAGTTCACAAATTTCTCAGTGGGTATTATGAGTTAGTACATTTTGTAACAATTAATATGGAACGTCATGAACCCTCTGTGTGGCTGCATCTCTTCAGAATTTGGGATTATATTGCTGTTCTACTACTATAAAAGGTTTTATCATTTTCTCAAAGCGGCATAATTTTAAGCTATACAAATGCATTTCAAGTTTCTTAAAGAAATATATAGTTTAAATTTAGCTAATTAAAGAGACAGATATAAAACATTCTCGATGGGTAAAAGATTTCTGCTCTGTACATAACAACAATTACAAAATGTGGGATTTAAAAAAAATATTTAATCAAAAATTATCAAATACTCATTGCTGTTCTATTTGCATTTGCTTGTTTCCTTGAGAAAAACACTACTATTTTAATTTGCTTGTTTCCTTGAGAAAAACACTACTAATTTTTCCAAGGCCTCAAATTTCTTTGCACTTAAAAATTGATCCCATCTTGTCAACATGCTCTCATTTATCCAGTTTTTCCCAAGTGTAGTTGAATGCAAATGACACCTTTGCCTGCAGTGCTGAGCTTGGTAAAAAGAACATCCGTTAACCTGGTGGTTAAGAATATTTGCAATTTCTTTTGTTTCTGTTGACAGCTTCTTATCAGTTTTTCTGTCAGAGATTCTTTGCACAGTACTCTTTGTTCTCAGTTTTGATCCCCCCTTTAAATTCTAATATTATTGCATTTCTGGCAGCTGATCTCCATTTCCCTTAAAGTGCAAGTATCCATCCATTTGCTGTCAGAGAATTCTCCTCCACAGCTTGTTACATCTTCCCACTTAGCATCTTCTAATACACCAAAAATTGAACAATATTATTTTAACCCTTGCCTTCATCTATCCTTTAGATGTCTTGTTTTACAAACTGGTGATCAAAAGCCAATGTGGACTTTTGGCTAACTCCCTAATTCAGCAGTTCAATCAGCACTGACTGTGTATCTAATGTGTAGCCTGCAAACCAAAGAGAGGAAGAAACATCCTTCCATGTACTGGGGGCACTGACCAAAGAGTCCAGAAAGTAAACACAGTCAGACAGAACCAGATTTTCACACTGCAAACTGTAAATATTCTTTACCCTGCACAACATTGCAGGTGTCACAGGAGAGGCAAATTTAAAAACTTATCAATGAAGACAGATGCAGAACTAGGAATATCATTCTAATTTTCAAAACTCCAGTTCACTTTTCTAGGTATCAGCAAGCATTTCGCCTACTCTTTCACCTCTGTAAAGCATTCAAAATACTCCTGTGCAGAGCCCCAAGAAATTCCACAGAAGTTGCATCTGCTAATATTTTGCTCCGATAGAAGAATGGGCACAGATATAGAAATCATTCTTGAAGGGGTGAGACCACAACTAAAATTTCCATTCAGTGTGGAACAGTACATTGTTATAAATATTCTTTTAATAGCACATCAGGCCATTTGCTGACTCTCATTTGTCTGTGAGCCTCTCTGTGCTTGTAAAAATCACAGCAGTGAGCTAAGCATACTGTGCTTTTACCTTCTGGAACTATAGCAGGAAGGCTACTTTAGTGTAACCTGTCCTACTGAACATTTTAGGTGATATGCTGGTTTCTTTAAAGCAAGTGATGTCTATCTTTCATCATATTTCCTTCTACTTCTAACAGTGCAGAAAAAAAAATTGCTACTAATACTTTGTTGATATTTGATATCTCTCTTTGTTGATATATTCATCTGTGCTAAGTTCATGTTGTTCATCTTTCTAGCAAAAATAATAAATGATTGATCACAGATTTTTGGTTAATTTTTCTGGCCAATGATAAACAGAGAGTGATGTTCGCCTATTTTTAATATTGCCATTTAATAATCAATCTCTGTTTTAAAGATGCTTTTGTTATCTTGTATTTCCAACACTTATTTCATTACATACCTTTTAATGCAAGAAAAAGTGTGCAATATTAACATTAAAAATACTTTGAGTTGAAGTTTCCACAGTAACTTCCATCCATTACCTTGTATGCTTATGTTATCTAATTTATGCATTCTTAACCCCCTCTGTTATTTTATAAACAACAAGTAAATAAAAGAAATTATCATTATATCTATATTCAAGAACTCAAAAATGTGGTAGGAAATCTGAACACATACACATCTCTTGAGATAAACAGAATTTTTTATTACATACTTAGTATGCACAGTTAACTATTTTGTTGAAAGCCAGATTAAGATTTCTGTTATTGCTGACATGATATTTTATTGCAACTGTAGGCTCTTAAAAGAGTAGAGAAAATTTCCTCTTATCAGCCCTCACCAGAAGTGACGTGTTACACTGTAGGGGGACATGCCACACTTTCACGGGTTTTTTTCTCTGAGAAACAGAAGGGTAAAAAGACAAGAGGATGTGGTTCATTATGCACTATGGACAAGGCTTCTTGGGACTTTCAGACTCGTCTGACATCCAAGAAATGGCTAGCAAGGTTTTATGTCACATCAGTACCTCAGACACACAACTGCTTGCTAGGTCCTGCTCAAAAGCAAACTTTTGCCACTGGGTAACAAGGACAGGTAGGATGGAGCTCTGAGCAACCTGGTCTAGTAGGACGTGTCCCTGCCCATGGAAGGGGGTTTGGAACTAGACTATCTTTAAGGTCCTTTCCAACTTAAACTATTCTATGAGTCTATGAAAAACTTCAGTGGGATTACCCTAAGTTTAATAAGGAGCACAAAACACTTAAAGACCAAGGCTTCTTGTGTGAAGGAACAACTACGTTAGCATGTGCTTATACAGTGATAGTACAGTGGGACTCCCATCCTAATTTTCTTGGTGTTCCCACCATAAAAATTGCTATGATATTTCTAATACTTAATCAACTAATACTGAATGGATTTATACAGTATTTAAGTAATGACAAAGATTCACCTGTTTGCTAAAACAAAGTATAAATTTGCGTATCTTGAGATGCAGAAAGACTTAAAGGAATTTATAAGTGATGTCTTCCAATAATACAATAGGTGCTAAATAGTGTATCTTCCCTGTTAGTCTTATGTGGTCATTAACAAGAGAGAAATTAAAGAAAAACAAGAATGTAAGAAAAAGATGGAAATGAGCGATTAAGAAAAAAAATGGGCCTGCTAGAATATGTGGTGGTTATTTCTATGTCCACATAAGTGAAAGGGAAAAGAAACAAACCAACGGAAAGAAGAAAAAAAGAGAGGGTAATCAACAATCTTTGTGTATTTATTTTTTGATTTTGCAAATGGAAGTCTTTTCACTAGTGTTGTCTAGATTTTACACACTCTAAGAGAAAAAAAAAAGCAGATGGAAAATATATGAAGGAAATATGGAAAGTTCTAAACAAAGACAAGTTACCAGCATCACAGTACAATCAGTTTCTGAAAATGCATAATAATCTTGTACCAGTCCCACACGAAGCTTAAAAAAAACAAATGTAATGTCTCCTAAGTACTTAGCCCACTGTATTAGATCTGTCCTAGGAAATATCTGGGACTTCTACAAACTCCGGAGGAAGAAAAAAAACCCTCAAATACCATTTATATCCTTTTCTTTTCTCAGTTGAGAGTTATTTTGTACTTGCATCAGAGGAGAAGTTGCCATGGTGGCATGTTACTTTATTATGAATCTAACAATCATAGACAGGAAGATAGAAGTCTGACCAGCTTTTAGGTATGTTCAAAACTATTTACTAACCCTTCATTATCATGGTTTTGAAAAAACAGCTCAAATACTCTGTCTTTACTTTATGGATTTTCGTGCATACATTACATTCCAAGGTATTATTCTGCGTTCTTTTAAGTCAGCTTATAAAGACTTCACCTATTGCAATGGTATGCTTTGTGAACATCTCCATGATAACCAGAGCAGAAGAGGCGTATTTCAGAGGTACTTCTGTGACTTTTGAACCCCAGTGAAAATTTGATTTTCAAAAAACCTTTAAAAAGTAGGGGGAAAAAAGAGATCCCTGAACAATTTGTAGCACACAGAGTTCATTGATTAAACCAGAATTGTTCTCACAGGCAATCATCTGGAAAAAGAAAAAAAGCTTTCATTTCCAAAAAGTTATAATAATGGTCAGCAGCATTAATTTGTCATGCTTTACGGTACCACCCATTTTCAGGGATTATACTGAAAACTAACTTTTGCCTTTCATAGTACAATAATTATAGGAGCAGATTTTATGGTTGCTTTGGTATAAAAGGCTTCCCTCTTCAAGTGTACCAGTGAACGAATCTGAGTTGATATTCCAATACCTTGTGTATTTCTTTAATGACAACTTTTCATTTACTGTAATTACAGCAATACGACATAAATGGGAAAAAAAGTTAATTACACAATGACAGCTTTCTTCTTTTCAATGAAGGTACACTTGAGCACCCTGTTCTTCCTTGTAATAAATTGTCTGAATTCACGAGACTGGATCTACGGTATCTGAATTGTTGCTTACACTTCTCTTGAAAAATGACAAGGATAACAGTAATGGATTGGTTTTAATGGTATAATCAAGATCTGCAACACAATAAGAATTCTGCTTCATAGTTTTTTGAATTGCATAGTTCATATGCAGCAAAATCTGACTCATTTAAAAGGATATTGATTTTGCAGAGGGGCACACATATGAGTTCATCAATGAAGAAGTATATACAGTCACCATTTTCAGTCAAGTGATGATGAGGGCAATCCAGCCCAAAACTTTCTATTATAAACTTCCTATACCTTCTTGGACAGTTTTCAGAAAAATGAATATCTCATCATTCAGGATGTGCTTCATAGCAGGTACATTATCCAGAGGGAAGTATGTTTCTAGTTCAGAGTATGACATGCAGCTGTGTGCCATTGTTAAAGGAAGGCAAAATAACAATGTCCAAATAAAGAACATCCCTTAGGTGAAGGGAAAAGGCAAAATTTTACATTAACATTATAAATTACTTCTGTCAGGAAATTTGGTTCATAAAAAGAACTTTAGCAGGTAGTTATAAATTGTTGAGTTTATACCTGCTCTCAGTAAATTGATACAAAATTTATTTGAAAATACTACAGACCAAGAGAATTTTCAGTTAAAAAGTTTTCCCACTCAGCAATTTAATTTTATTTACAAATAAAATTGTATTTTCTCAACAGAAATAGAGTGGCCTGTTCATGGTATGACTCAAGGATTCATTCTGCAACCCTATAAATTTTTTCAAAATATTTCTTAAACAAAAGTTTTTGAAAGGGCCTGTTGCCCTGACTTCTGCAGTTTTTCTATGTGTTCATTCTTTGATAAAGTTTCTCACACACTTTCTATAAACATAGTAATGTTTTGTTAACTGTACCTTTTGCTTACATTCTTTTCTGCTGGGTGGAGAATGTTTGGACTGTTCTGTTAACTAATGGGGATGGAAGAGGTGGCAACCTCATCCTCCAATCCATGGTCATTCCTAGAAACATATATATATGAAAAGAATAAACAGCCAGGCCTCTCTCTCTTCCTGATCAGCGAGACTGCAAAGAACTTGTGTCTAGAGTGCTTCTTGCGTGTCCTAGAGCGTCAAGGGCCCATTGATTTGAGAAGCATCTCTGGCACAAATCGTTGCAGAAAAAGATCCTGTCAAAACAGAAAAGACAGGCATTTTCAAAATGATCCATACATTTGGTAAATAGCAAATGTTAAATTTCACAGAAACCAGTTGATATTACTTTGCTTTTTTTTCAGTTCCAAATCATCATAATTTGCGTGAAAAGAAAGCAGAGAGAAAAATATTATCACATCTTTCATTTGCCTCTTCAGAAACTGAGATGAGAGGAGAAACAATTTTGCCTGCCACTTTGAGAAGCTATAGCCATTTTTGCACAATACCAATCATTATCTCCCAGACTGGTGGTCAAATGAGCTCCATTGATGTATATGAGCTTCTTGGTTTTAAGAAGAAACCCCTTTCTAAAAATATTTAATAGAACTCTTATAAATATTTATTGCATGCAAAGCATAATATTTACAGGCAAAAGGCAAATTATTTTAAACCTTCTAGCTTCTATCTATTTCTGAAACAGTACTTGTGAGCATATTTTCTTTCTCTGTTACCTAATTAGAAGTGTATGGAAAAAAATAAACTATGATGTAATCATAAATATGCACGTTTTAATCTTGCATGCATGGCCTTAGACATGTTCCCCCCTTTGACATAATGTAAAAATTAATTAAAAACTAATAGTCTAATACAAATACTGAAGACAAACAGTGGAAAATGCCTGCTTATGTATCAGATAATGCATGTATGAATGACAGTGCCATCTCAGAAAGAAGACCTATACAGTTTTTCACAGGTGTTATTATTTCTCTGTCCTCATTGATATTCAACGTTGATGCAACTCAGACTTGAAATTAGGTATATACTTAAGTAATCCACTGAATGGCTTTCATATTATATACTTGGTTGACTTTACTTGTACTTTTTCTTGTCTCATGGCAGACAGAAAGACGCAGAACCACAAAACAGAGTAACTTGTCATGTGTGCCCACACCTTGTTTCAAGGAAGCAATTGTAAAGAGCTTATAGAAGTTTAATGATGCTTTAATCTCTAAAAATTCAAACAATATGGATTATTGCATAATCTATTGTGTCAATAGGTTGTTCACAACCAGAGGTATTTTTGTTAAAGGACAATCAGAATGTCATTACAAAACATGAGATAAATTTAATACACCATAGATGCTCTTTCAGTATAAAATTACTCTTGCTTTTTTTTTGTAGTCATCTCACTCCTCTGTGTGGATATGGTAAAGCCAATCACACAGTAATTTAATCTGTAAAGATATTTCAACATAGCACGAAGTATAATCCTACAAAAAGACCCAAATTTCAGCATAGCTATGTTACCTTGCCATTTTGCCTGGGTTTCTCAGCCCAGGAGAAACACTGCTACCCTGTTACTGTTGCTCAAATTACACTCTCTTAATTAGTACCCATTAGGCCTTTTAGAATTTCAGAAATGTATGCCCAACATAAACCAGCAACAAAATGCTAGCTGGCTGTTTAACACCAGCATATTTTTGCAAGACTGGTGCAGGGACGTGTAGGAAGCCAATATGGTGTACAGTGCCATTTGCTCTTTTACTTTGTGGTGTTCTTTGTCTGTTCTCAGTTTCCTCAAAATACTGAGACACTGATGCTTTCAGTCTATGGAAGGTCACAGGTCTATCAAAGTGTTATCTTTCACAGGCAACATATGGCATGCAATACAGGAAACACCACCTGCAGCTCTGCCAGAGAGTACCCATGAGGACAGCAGGGACACACTCTTCTGATTTACCCTTAATATTCACTCTAGGGTTTTTTAGAGCAATATCCTTCCTATGTTACCTACTATACATGTGGGAGGTAAGTCTACAATTTTTGTTTCAAGGTACAGTTCAGCTCAGCCTGAATTGCATGAAGAAAATTTTGAGGCATTCCTCAACAAGAGCAATGTGCTCAGTCTGTAAACTGCAATGCTGGGATTTCAAGAAATGCAGATCCAAGACAGATCCCCGGATAAATGTTGAGGACAACACTTATGTGTAAGCTTTTATCGCTGTAGACAGGGGAGGCAGACATGTATTCAGCAAAAGGAAAAAAGTTTCTGACCTAAACTGAAAAAAAGAAAATAAAGACAATCGGGGCTCATTCTTGAAACAAGAAGCCTCAGGGAACTTATCATAATGCTTCCAATCTTTTGTCTTTTTTCGTAGCACAAAAGTGTAAAAGAAATTATGTTCTTAAGCTAGTGAACCAATGAAATGAGAAGACTTGAGGAAAGAGTGTTGACAAATTTTGGCAGCAATCTAACTCCTTCAGAACTCTCTTTTGTGCTGTCCTGAGTCTAGAGAGAAAACTTGTTGATTTGTTGTGAGATTTTAGTCTATGTATTCTAAAGTTTCATGCATATTTGGGAGGTCCCCAGGGGAAGGCTTTCTGCCAATTCAGAAAGAATTTCTAATTATTTTAAAAGCTTTTGTTTCTATGTCCTTATTGAATTTTTTGTGGCATTTTCATGCTAAGGTTTCTTGAATTATATATAGAAGCCATTAATAAGAAGAAACTGATGAGGATTTTCAGCATTCCAAATTTAGGCACTGTCATCTCCCTTTAGACAGCCAAACAACTAGCCTAAATTTTAAAAAGTGCTGAGCATCAAGAAGTTTCAAATTATTTCCAAAGAAGAGCCTTTCTAAAGTCCTCTCTAACCCTGAAACCTGTTCACAGCTGCAGATGCTGAGGAAAGCAGGAGTGAAGCACAGGAGTGGACCCAAGCATACAGGTATGTCCTCCTGGGTGCCTTCAAGGTGTTCAGCATTTGCAGCTGAAGTGTATTTGCACTTCAGGAAGCAAATTCCCACGTAGCACTGGAAAAGTGAAGATCCTGTTTTAGTGAGTCTCAAAGGGATGAGAGAATGGAACTTCTGGAGGAAGACTGTTTCAATCATATTCCCATATGCAATCTCCTCCAGCATCATATGTGTATCCTCTCTTTTCTTTTTTTTTCAGCTTTCTCAAAGATTTTGTTTCCATTTACAAGCATTGTACCAAATATTTTCTTTACATTTACTAAACTCATTGAAGGACACATCTTTTTTAACCTCCTCCATAACATTTCAGCCCTGCCTAACCTATGAAACAGCATAAATAATGAAAGTCCCATCAAATTATGCCAGTGAAAGTTACATTACATAAAATAACACCAGTGATGTATGGTACAGAGACTTAACTAAGCATATGTTGACAAAAATAATGAGCAATAACTGATAATAAAAAGAAAATATTAAAGAAAAGAATGAACAGAACATAACAGAAATAAGAGAGTAAAGCCATGTTTGAGATAAAATGGCAACCCATGCTAATTGACAACAGAAATGCAATTATCTAAGATGACAGAATACTCCAAGCCAAGAGAATGATGAGACAAAACTGATGGACAAGGAGAGAGGATTCATACTTCATGTTTCCACTCACGTAACTTCACAAGCAGTACGTGTTACAGGAAAAATGTTATAACAGAGGGAAGCAGCACATCATTTTTCAGTCTACAGCTGCATTACTAAATTATTTACCTTTCACTCCCCTTCACTGCCCCCTCCAGAATGGTCTGGTATCTTCAATAGCAAAGAGGATGTAAAATGTTAAAACTAAAATACTTGCAGCTTTCTGGAGCTATTCCCTGACTACATGCACTTTGGCTTACTGCAGTGAAAATGTAAACTGTGTAATACAACAAGAATTAATTTATTATGAACAACAATGTGGGTCCAGAATACATCTTTGTAGTTCCACTTTATGACTCAGATTCATTGTGGCTTGAAACACATTCATCAATCTCATGGGTATTTTTACAATGCTGTAAAGTTTAAAATACAATTTAGAATTCAGACTGATGAGTCCTGAATATGTATTAATGAACATAAGGAAGAGGTTGTTAAGATGACCACTGTGGCACATGTATAACACCTAGTTCAGGAAAAGCCCGCTGGATTCATTTCAATAAGCTGTTTTCTGTGGTAACAAGTTTGTTTTCTAAAAGAACATACCTAAATGAACACCACAGAAGATTTTTCAGCCATTAAAAAATAAGTCCAGTTTCAGATGTGCAAAATGATACAATCATACCAAGACAGCAGTAGGAAGTTCAAACAAGCAAAGATTGTTTTTTGTCTCACACCATCATCCATCCCACAGTACTGTATGTTTATTTCTATCCCAAAATTGTGAGCTCTCAAGATACCATTTTATATCCCAGCCCAGATGAACAATCATGGGAAATGTTTTCACTTTTTTAAGGAACAAGTTTGATCACTAGCCTGAGATGGCTATGCTTGTCACTTGATCAAAAATTCATGGTAGCTGCTTTTGTTATTTTAAACTCCTGAACTGGTCTTCTCAGCTTAATTATGTATTTGTAAAAGTGTACTGCAATAAAGATGCCAGAACAGCTCAGTTCATACCCATAGTAAACAGTTTAATTTTATTTAGTAGATTGAAGAATTTATCTAGTTACCGAAAAAGCTCATTCAAAACCTAAAATTCCAGTTCTAGAAGTGACACCATATTGCTTTGTTATAATGGTAGTAATATTTCATGCTTGCTGATGTCACTTTCATGAAACACTCTGTCCAACATCATCATGTCTTCTTGAAAAGTCATGCAGTAATATGCATGTGAGTTCATGGTTGCTGAGTTCATACAAGATGAAATCCACTGAGGTGATTACAACATTCACAACTAGTACCATTTTTAGGAGACACCTGGATGTTATATCAGATTGAAATATATTTCTTCCAGCAAGATTTTGTTTATCTGGGAACCTATGAATGAAAAACATGTGCAATACAAACTTTAAAAAGTGACTTTTCTTACAGGCTGCCACTTTTTTCCATTAAAATATTTCAGAAACAAACCACTCCCACTGTACCTAAGCTAGAAGTACATCTGACTGTAGGAAATACCTTAGCATGGCAATCAAAGCTGGAGAGCTGAAATGTGAACCACTTTCACTCAAGATACAACAATTTAAGTAGCTCAGCCTTCACAGAACAAAGTGACCAAAATTCCACACATTCATTTTGGATCAAAATCAAGGCATGTTACTAGGAGATATTTCACATTAATTTCTTAGATTTTTTTTTTTGCAAGTGTATTATATTTGTAGAAATACAGTTTTTATTCATGAACTGGTTTTGAAAAACTATACTCTTTAATAATTTTGGTTTTATTTTAAAATTACACCACTGAAAATTCCTCCATTGCTCTGTAACTAGGAACACACATGCATGATTCTTTTGTGACTTTTAAGCTAAAGCAAATCTGGAAACGTAGAACAAAGAGGTGGTCTGTGCTTCTAGTTCTGTTCTGTATTATTCTACTATATTTTGGTTTTATCTGACATTCAGAGGATTTCAGTCAGAATGGAAGACAGAACATGTTAGTTGCTTTTCCTGTCCAATTAAACCTATTAATCCAATTAATCCTATTAATCTTAAAATACATTGCAAAAGAATATGCAACTTACATAATGTAAGGCAGGGGTATACCAGTCTCGCAATTAAAAACTAAGGAAGCTAAGAGGAGGTATCTTAAGATACTTTCTCATGGTCACAAACTGTCAGGAAGAGCCTGCCAGTAGATTCTCCCATGACCAGAAAAAGAGACAATACATAGTCTTACATACATATCCATATATCTACGCATGTTTTCAAAATATCTTTTAAGTGTATTTCCTTTCATTCCAGAACAATTCCATATTTTCAGCTGTAATGCTAAAGACAAATAATCAGCTTTCAGGCTGATGAACAAACTGGGTTAGAATGATGAATTCATTAAGGATTCGGGAGAAGTTCACAAACCACACACTACAAAGGCAATCTGACTAAAATTTGCAGGCTGACACACTGCATAGTATGATCCATATGTATTGATGCTGACACAGGAGAAGTGTTATGTCGAAAACTCCATCTCTCACACAATTAATTAATCAGAGATAGTATCTTTAAGTTTCCTTCATTTATTTCTGACATTTAACAGCTTTGGAGGAAGGTACCATGAGAAGTTCCTAAGTATTTTATTTGCCTTCTACAAACAACAGGTACAAGTAACAAAGACAGCTTCTTAAATTTAGGCCAGAATAAAAGGCAATGTTAATTACTGATTAATACAAAAGCATATTGTTAAGAGACGACGTATGATGGAGATCATATATTACAATGATTAATGACTGTTTTCCAGAAAACATTCATTGCTTGTAAAATTATGTTCCTCCAAGAATTAATTAATCTAAAAGCTTTAAGGAAACATAAAAGCACAATAATCAGGAAATTGGGTAAGCAGTTTGCTCTATTTTGTAAAAAGAAAATTTGTATAATTGATTAGTCTGAGAGCAATTACAGAGCTGGCAAAGTCTTCAAACTAGGACGAACTTAAGAACAGCATAGTAGTAACTGGTTTTTATTCATCTTTCCAGTATACTTATTTGCAAAAAAATAGCCAAAACTGCTGTTCCATTTTTTTGGTATATGAAGGAAACCATACTATGGATGTGCAAAAACATGTGCTCTGAGCACACCCCACTATCAACCTGCTGTCTGTGACTCATGGTGAGAGAGACATTCAACCACATCAGTCACACAGACTTGCATTCCAGCTTGGTTCACAGGCCATATGAAAAAGACCTCACACAATGTTCTGTATCAAACTCTTTTTAATGTTTCAGAAATCACCCTCCTCTTAGTGATCTTCTGAAGTGTCATGTGAGGCAGTTTGTGATGTTTTTTCTTCCAGAAGTTCCAGTGATGCCCACATGTCACCAGAGTGAATGCTTGTGAGGAGCAAGCCTGATGAATCATTTGCAACTAAATTTGCAACAGCACTGTGTTCTACATGTGGGAGGCTGGAAAGAAAATTTACCTATGATGCTGCATAAAATACTTCATGAGCCACATCTGGCCTACAGCATCTCAGATATGAATTTACACCACAATAGAGGACTTAGAGCCCTCTACTGGAGGATATGAGAGTGTTTTGCAACAGTGACTGCTGCTTAGTAAGTGTTTATTTCACCTTTGTGTGCCATAGAAAGAGCTATAGATGATCAAAAACAGAAAGAGATTTTTGGGTGAAGATACACTGAATAAGTGAGAAAAGAAAATAATGTCATTTGAGATGTGTGTTGTTTATTTGAGGTTGCTGCTATAACAGGGCACCAAATATATTATAGCACAAAATCAAGAATATCAGAAGTGCCAAAGGCAGGCTTGTTCATGTATTACAGAGTATATAGTTTATGAATACTAAGTCTATTTGCATCAGCAAACCTCATAACTGAGAATGACAGAGGACAAAGGAGTGATGTGACCTCTGACCAGTAACATGGCAATATTACTATTTAAGATCTTGCTGACTCAGTTCAATTCAGAGTTAGCTCGAAACACATGCTTTAATATCTGCTGAATTTCAGTACAGGCTTAAATTTAAGCTTATATATACAGTTTTTTCTCAATCAGGAGTCAGTATGATATACCAATAGTAAACAGATGTAGGTGAAAAAACGAAAAAAAAAATCTTGGGGGTAAAAGTTGGAGTACAAGTGGATTGTTTTTCCTCCAGAGAAATTAAGAACTTACAGAAAAATCAGTTGTCAGGTTTTTCAAATAAATAGAGCCGTATTAAACCTGTATTATTACACTTTGGACTTATCAACCCCATGAAGAATTGCAGGAGAAAACCCATTAGCAGAAACTTTAAGCTATTGCGTATGCATAGCACACCTTAGAGCATAAAGCAAGGCCCTCAGAAGGAGGAGCTTTCTAAGCTAAAGAGGGGATACTAAGCAAGCTTGTAGATGATACAAAATTGCACGGAGTTGTTGACTTCTCAAAGGCTTGGACGCCCTGCAGAGAGACCTTGATAAATTAGAGGGGTGGGCAATCATCAACCATATGAAATTTGGTTGGAATATGAAATATTACTAAACAGAAGTAACAGTATCATTAAAATTGAAAGGATACAGTAAATTTAAGAATTAGTCATTTAAAAAACCTAGAAGTCATATTGGTGCCTAAGCTTTTAAGTTTTATATTTTTCAAATCTTGTACTGCGTATGTAACTCCGAAACTTCACATAGACTGTCAGCTACTGTCCTCTCATGCTGGTTAGACATAAAAAAGCCTCCCTGGGCCTGAACTGAGGGACACCTTGTTGTCCCAGGCCCCAAAATATGTAGACTAAAACCTCTAAAGGGGGAGCAAACTTGGGGTAATTACATCACTACCTGGAATTATAATTGGAGAATTAACCCTGATATGCGAATGGACCAAACTTA
>VZRO01000601.1:59697-119425 GCA_013397915.1 Daphoenositta chrysoptera | reverse complement strand
GGAGGCCCTCAGAGACTTTTGACTGCCCAGGGTGTACCTTAGAAGGTCCTTCAAATAAATACCTGCTTTTATTCTCTTAATCTTGTCTAGGCTCTGTTTTCAGGTAGCCACTTCAAGGCATCAGTATCATTCTTAACAGTAGGGTGTCTGGAAGTCAGACTGCAAATACTGCAAGCCTCAGCTAGGGAGTGTGTATCTCTAACTGGAAATTGCTATAAGGAATCAACTTTCTCAAGAAGATACAGTGATTATATGTTTGTTGGGGTTTTTTAAAACTGTTAGCACAAAACACAACTTACTTGTGAACTTATGAACTGACAATGAGCATACTTTTACTCTATACAACATATGATTTTTAGTTTTCACCTCTTGTTGTCCTGCACCAGGTTATTAACATAACATTTTATTTCTGAAAGTTAAAATCCTATGACTCAGAGGCAAGCTGATTTCATCTTCCCTCTCCTTGTTTGCACAAATTGATATATCATGCCACACTACAGAGTACATACAGGTCAGATTCAAAAGTAAATTTGGGAAAAACAATCCCCCAAACTTACATTCACTTCAACAGCCTTTGGGACAGACTGCGATTTTGATTAGCAATTAGAAATGCAAATTTAAGACACACTTGATTTTATTCTCAGACAAACATTCAAATAATTTTGGTTTGTTAAAACATAAAACATATTCTATGCTCAGATGCACCTGATACTGCCATTAAGAACACAAGATCAGAACACGCTGATTATGTCAATAGTCTCCCTTTTGGGGGTTTGTTGGCATTGTTTTCTAGCATTTTTTTTCACCCAGTGGCAAGAAATCTGTAAAGCATTGCCTTAAGGACAACCTTAGGGATTCCATCCTTTTAAGGAATCAATGTCAATTTTCCTTCAGCTGACTGCCCTAAATTTGAGACCCATATTTGCTCTGGCTTATCCTTTATCGGTGCCATAAATAAACTACATATAACATTCAAATTTTCAACCTGATGAAATACAGTTTCCTTATATTATCTTTCTCATACAGCGTGTTATCAGATTCTGATATATACTGTCCCATTATTTCACAATGTTTTGGTCATTTACTTTAAAGTCTAATTCTTATCAGTTACGTCCCTCTGTAGCTTCATGAGCAGTTAAAAGCTAAAGTTAGTGCTTTTCTAGATTATTTCCTGCATCATTCAATATCCTATCAAATAGTTTACTCAGAATGGTCTCCAGAATCATTGGGTGTTCTTTTACATATGGAAAACACATGAATAATAAAAAAATACATTCATGATTTTTCAGAGAAGTTTTCTGCACTGAAACTACAATTAGCATTTTATTAGGGCTGGCGGAAAGTTGAAAGATTCAGAAGAAATATATTTTCTTCCTCTTTATTGCTTGGATAGAGGAACTTAGCTCATAGGACCAATGTTACATGGTAAGGTGAGTAAACAGATCATGTTCAGTACCCTCGAGTGCAGGCATAAATGTATGACTTGTATTTGAAGATTATGGTTCCATGTACTCCTTTTATTTTGCAACCAAATCATCAATGCTAAAAAAACAAGCAAAAACGCTAAAATATATAGTCCCCCTAAGAAATAGAGGCACCCCTAGAATTTTACCTTTTCCATAGCAGAGTTTTACTAGGAAACATTTTCTACACAATTTAAGAACCTAATTTTGTCAGACAACATTTTATATTAACAATGGGCAGGATAACAAGAGGAAAGGTAGTCTGAGAAGAGAACTGCTGCTAGAATAACTGTGCAAAACCATGTCTGAGTGAAGGACACAAAGTGTGAAGGAAATTTAGGCTGATATCTCAGAACTAAGGAAAAAGGGGGAAGAGGGATAATTTATTCATCATCTTACAAAACTATTATTACGAACATATGGCAAATGCTGTAAGTCAACACAATCACATGCAATACATTTGACTCAGTAACAGAAAAGAAAATACGGCAAAGCCTGAAGATGCTGAAAAATATTCTGGATAATTCATTCATTGACATCTCATTTATTATTAATTTAAAAAAAAAAAAAAAAACAAACAAAAAAAACCAAAAAAAACCACCCAAAACTGTAGCAGCACCAACTTTTAAGTTCTCCACAATTCAGTTCACTGGAGTTGAAGAGACATGCTGTGATCTGGCCAAGCTGTGATTTATTACTGTTGTATTGGTTCAAAACTGGTTTTTAGAATGCTAAAAATCAAAGAAAACATTATATGAGCTTACCTGTGAACTGGAAACTATATTTTGCTTAAAACATTGGGCAATTACAAGATCAGTTCTATGTCATATACACTGCAACTCTTCCCACCTTGCTGCATATGACTTGCTGACAGCTTGTGATAACATGCAAAATACACATACTAGCTCTTCCATCATTAAAGTCACTAAGTCTTTCAAAAGAAGATTATGAAATCACACTTCTTTCATACTTAATTTACCGAACTAGCAAATATACCTAATATTACTACAATTTGTTCCATATTTTGTCAGAACTTTTTTTAAGAATATCCATTTGTTTGTTCATTTGGATTAGTGTCCCTTTCAGTGCATTTAGTCAAAATGGACTTTAGAAGCTGAGAGAAATGCCTGGAAAAATAAAAAATGGCAAAACAAAAAACCTCAAAACAGCCACCATTTGACATCAGTTGTTAAATAATTCTTGGCAATTCTGAACAACAAATTGAGACTAGATATATAAAAATATTTTTATATTAAACCAGATACCATAAGATGCAGCCTTCATTCTTTTGTAGCACTCCAAAAATATTGGAGCATGCATTTTCAGTCTCCTCCAAGAAACAAATATATGCTTCTATAATTGTACAGATAAGAAAACTAAGTTAGATATGGTTTACAAACAAGACTTTCTCATCAGGAGTTTTTGTGACAGAATGTGAAGAACTTAAAATTGCTGAATTGTAGCTGCTTAACTGTAAAACGATTCATCTGTCTGCATTTGTTCTGAAGAGCCATTCTCAATACTGCATTTGGCTGTGCGTTTCTGTATGCCAGAACGTACTAAACAAATTCTTTCAGGTTTCCAGAGATGAAAGAGATTGAGATGAAACAGCTTCTCACACACAATCTGGTCTCTTTGATTACATTTACAGGCCCTCCAGTCATTCCACAACCCCACCAGTCTTTTACTATGGCTTTCAAGCTGTGACAATTTAGATAAGTGAAACATTAAATAGCTCATTATAAGTCCACTTCTGCACTATAGGAATTGATGGCAGCATTGCCATAGACTTCAATGGGAGTTGGATTACAGTTTGAAACACATCGCATATACATTCATCAGAAACATTTAAAATTCAGAGATTTTCAAAAGTTCTTCAAATTAGTTATACTGAACCAATCTTACCACAAAATCAGGAGGCGGTAGCAGGCCAGTTTTTAGAGTACTACAAAAAGCTATTGAAATGAAGCTTTACTTGTTCTGCCATTTTCATCCAAATCTCTTGCTATGACTTCTGAGACAAGAAATCATCAGGAAGTGAAAAGCCATTTCCAACAAATTTAACACAATAGAACAAAGAGAGCAGGGACAAAAAACTTTCAAAAATTTCCTCCAAGACAGGCAAAATATTTATCTGCCAGAAACTGATCTACTATGAAGAAGCTACCAGGATGCACATAATTCAAGGTTCCAGCTTATAAGAAATCACACAAGCAAGCAACTTTGGTAATTTAGTGTAAAAGGTAGTAGTCCAGTCTAGTCAGAATGAGACGTATTCCAAGTGGGTGTGCATGTCCTTCTCTCTTACATGAGACCAAAGAGGCAAAGCTTAACCAGCTTCACGGATTCTGTATTCTTCAGACTGTTTCTGTTGTCCTAGAAACAAGAAAATGCTACTAAGTCTTCCAGTAATAAAGAATTAAATACCAGTAATACTGAATATCTATGAAATTATTCAGTTATGAGGTTACCTTCTATCTTGATTCACCATCTGTGACAAATATAAGCATATCTATCTACTCAGCACCATGATTCTTAGATAGAGAAGGAAAGTCCAAAGATTTAGCAATCTTCCCACAACTCTTCCTGACATAGTTTTTGGGATTCAATACCAATGAAAATACCTTGAAAAAGATAGTAATAAAATACCATACCAGTGTAATGGCAATATAGCTTCTTTCCTCATCATTCCCATAGGACATAGAGCAGTGTGGGTATGATACAAGGCAGCTGACAATTCTTCAGTAACCCACGTAAAAGGGAAAGTTGATGGCTCCCTTTCTTGAAAATTCTGTCCTGAAGAGAAAGGAGAATGGTACTCAAGAAGTTCCCCACAGACAGTTATACAAACAAGGTTTGAAGGTAGAAATTAATTTCTTTTTCCTAAAAATGTAGGAGTGAAGACATGGACGGACATTATCAATGCGTGCATTTTCTTCCACATGGAGAAGCTTGTTTTAAATATCTTCCCTCTATTGCTACAGATTTTTGTTGCCTCAAGAGAAGTGTCAGTGGTAGAAGAGGCTACAGTTTTTTAGATGGCTTTCCTACCCTTTATTACTGTAATTTAGTCATCTTTTCTTCAAAAATACTTTTTGCACATGTTACAGGGTATTTCAAAGGTCAGGAATTAGTTTTTCAGGACTATACATTTATTTTCTTTTTTGATTGTTCATTTTTTTTTCTATCCACTGAGCTTTTTCACTTTTCGAGGTAAGATATTCTAGAGAGTAATTTTCTCCATTCAGCAGAATGTCTCCATTAAACACTCCCCTGGTAATATCTAGAGCTCAGGTACCATATTCTCTTACAGGTAAAATTCTTTCTAGATGTCAAAAAGAGCTACCTCAAAATAACATGCCGAGAGTGCTGAAAATTGCAGCCATGCCCGAACACCTGTTTGAGGAATAGTGCAATATTTTTAAGAAAGTGCATGTCAGCTAACTGAGGTCTGAATACCCTCTTTTTCACTACTTTGGAATATACTCATTTAGAGCTCATTTGTTCAAATACACATAATGGACAGTTCTTGCAGTGATACATGACAGTGATTAAATAGTCACTTTAAATGCTAGTTTTCTTTTAAAAGTATAGCCTCAATGAATCAAATATCAGCTATTTATTTACAGCGATATTTTAGTAACTCCCATATTAATATTGCAGCATTCTACTCACTCTACAGAACTAATCTTATGTGGATCACATGAAACAGCAAACTCATGATGATCAGCAGCCATTGAATCAGCATCAGGCCTGAATCCAACACTGCAGTTGTACAGAAACAGTATCAGATACACCACAGATTATTGCAAATTACATCCAGATTATCTTCTCAGATAGCACTGTACTTGTCCATGTCATCTTGATTAAGGAAGACTCCTTCAAAAGGAATTAAGGTTGAACAATCACAACTATAATTACAGATCTTTTCTTTGTATAAAAGTATATTTTACTGTATAGTTCAACTCTTTAGGTTCAACTGTATTTTAGCCTAGCAACGGATGTAGACTAAAAATAAAAGTACATAGTGCACTTAAAATTCTGATCAGTAGCTTGCAAAATATTTAATTTCTCAAATTAAATATGGCCAAGGAACTCAAATACTACCTCCTCTCCATCACACCTTTAAGACCATGGGTAGTTTCCAGCTACGGCTCATGACCTTGAGGTATAGTGTGGTGGTGATAAGAACCACTCTTAAAGCATCCCAGATACTAATATATGGATGAACAAAATTAACATTCCAAGATTATTTCAAAGGCAATTTGATTTCTGAGAAACCAAAAAAGAATAATCAGGTATGTTCACAGATTAACATGTTTTAAATATAGCTGTCCTCCACTAAACTGCTATCTGTTTTGTTTCAAACTTCCATTTAACTATTCAGGGTATCATTTTGCAATACATTTGTTCACGAAAGCTTTGTGCATAAAAATATTTTCAGGGTTCAGCTGTCTGTGTTTATGGTAAACAGAAGGGTTGGATTGTATAAAAATAATATTCGATTTTATGCAAACATTTAGCCCCCAGTATGTTCTCTTTTTCAGAAGATCATTAAGCACAGATTGTACTTCCTATCTGAGATCTGATCACTTACTGCTCTCAGTGACAGAATGGCTAATTTTTTTGCTTAGGCCAAAAGCAACTCATGGTTTCCAAAACAAAAATTACTATTTTTTTTTTCAATCAAAATAGCAATAAAACATGAAAACATGGGGTATTTCTTCTAAACACTTATGCAAATTATCTTCAGAAAATGGTTCCTTGAAAAAAAGTTTAGTGTGTAGGTATGAAATTCTGACATTTGTTGTCCTTCATTTCCTTTGTGTGGGGCTAAATGTTAAGTTCACAGGTCAAGCAGTATTTGTTTAGACTAGTTGTGGATATTCTAGGATGTCAGTGTGTGAATCAACAATAGTCAGGAGAAGAATTATTACTCTTTTTCAATTTCATATCTTGAAAATGATAATAAGGCACTCTTTGGAATTAACATTGAGGAAATAACCAAAATAGCCATCAAATAAAAATAAGATTAAAAAGATACCACCCTCCTCAATAGTAACATAGTGTCAAATAAAACTTACCTTTTATTCACAGGTTTAAAAATGGAAACTAAACACTCCAATGCAACATTTTCTAGGAAAAAATCATAATCGTGCTTCACATTCCTATGATGTTTCAGATACATCAGGGGATTGAAATGCTCAGAAATACCTTGGTGTAATATTATGCCTCTCTAGTGACTAGCCAGTATTTCAAGACTACATGGTTTCGTGCTGCCTTATAGTCAAGGGCCAAACCTAGTCTTGTGGAGAACAGTAGGTGATGAACTAAATGTGCAAAAGAACTGGTGTAACTGCTTTTAAGTTATTCTATAAAAATTGTCTCTTTACACTGCACAAAAGAAGAAAACGTGCTTTTAAAAGTAAAAGCCCAATAGACAAACAGTTTGTGCTAGTAAATCCATAGAACTATTAAGGAGGAGAAGACGTACAAGCAATGAGTAAAACAAGTAGCCTAACACTGCCAAGTCCAACACTAAACCACATCCATAAGCACCACACCTACACCTGTTTTGAACTTCCAGAGAGTGGGACTGAGCCAGTCCCCTGTACAGCCTGTTCTGATACTTAGTTATCCTTTCAGTGCAGAAATTTTTCCTCACATCTAATCTAAACCTCCTCTAGGACAACTTGAGCCCATTTCCTCTTGCCCTTTCCCTTCTTACCTAGAAGTGACCAACTTCCACCTGCCTACACCCTCCTTTCAGGTAGCTGTAGAGAGTGATAAGGTCTCCCCTGAGCCTCCTTTTCCCCAGGCTAAACACCCCCATCTCCCTTAGCAACTCCTCATAACACTTGTGCTCCAGACTCTATATAAGCTTTGTTGCCCTTCTCTGGACATGAAATGGGAGGCTTTTAAAAACTCTGGCCTCTCTACTTACAGGTACTCTCAAAAAAGAGCATGGGGCCAACCCTATCGTAAAAGCACTTGTGGAGGTTAATCCACGTGCTAAATTTACTCTAGCCTCTTAATATTGAAGTTGTCATGCCTCTATTCATTTACCTCTAGTCACATAGGTTAAATAATGTAAAATGTTAACTTCTAAGATGCAGTCTGGGAATAACCCAATTTCTTCAACACTATTTAAAATTTCAAACATGATACTGCAAGGCAGCATAAACCTCACTGTAGCTCTGAAATTTGGCCTTCTGACTGAGTTTAAAGAAATTCATCAGAATGTCCTCACTGCTTTGAGGCACACTAAGAAGTCCTGCTACAATCTATACAATTGATGTCTATGAACTTCATTCTCCAGAGACGGAAAATCTTCCTTAATAATTCCCAGGACACTAAAAGATCCAAATGTAATTGTTTTCATTAGGTTTGTCAGAACACATTTGCCTTAACTCACACTTCTTTGTTACTGCAAACTGTGAAAGCAGGCTCTGTGAGCACTCAGGGGTTTTCACATCAGTCATTTTCCCTGAACAAACTTTGTTCTGTCCAGAAGTGCCAACCTGCAGTCCTGTACCTTCTGCATTCTTCTTGCAGGCTTCTTTGACATGCTTTCACCCCACTGCTGTTTTTTCATTGCTGTTGCTTTCTGTCATTGTCTGTTTTTATGTGAATATGATCACTGCTACTTTAATGCTTAGGCTCTTGCCTTAGTGTAAAATATGATACAATAGACAGATTCTAAAAAACTCAAAATCACTCTTCCAGAAAGAGGCTTTATACATCTGTTTTATTCACAACAGCTCTTCTACCTGACAAGCAGTCTGTTACTATAAACGAGAAAGGCTTTAATTCCAGATACCTTTCATTGTGCCCTAACACTACCACCCTGCATAGGTAAGGAACTTATTTGTTACTTTTTAAGAGGAGGTAGTGTTGCGTGGCAAGACTGTGTCATTGTCAAACATCAAACAAAAGCCCCTGTAAAGCTCAGAAAAAAATAGGGAAAGTTTGTGATAAATGAGTTGTCATCATTTTTAATAGTTTATTTTCAACCCTATTCAGGACAAGGAAACTGACCTGAATTCCTGAGAAATTAGAGGAAGAGAAGATGTATGTATCTTGCCATATCTGCCAACTGCTATATGAGCTTTTATATTAAACGAGCTGGAATCAATACATTAAAACAACAATTTAACAGTTTAGACAAGGGCACCAGGAAAGCAAGCAGTGGAAAAATTAGTTTCAAGAGAAAGAATGTTACATATGGGCTTTTTTTCTTTTGACCCAGAACTGTAAGGAAATGGCTAATATTAGAGCCTGTTGTGAGACACTGTGGTCTTGTTAAAATAAAACAGAATATTACATTTTTTTGTGTTTTCTGAAGTATATGATACGTATTTGTCTGGGCGCGCAGCACCGTGAGGGTTCAGCCCTCGCCCGGATGTAAAAGAGGGAGAGATCCCTCAGTCGTTGTGCCCAGTAGTCCGGGAGTCCCCGAGGGGGCAGACGGGCAGCAGAGCCTCTAGTCGGAGAACGCCGACTTGGAGAGCAGACCTCCGCGAAGGATGGCAGAGACGCACCAGAGCAGAGAGGCTGTAGATAGGAGGCGGAGACCTGATGTGGCTCTCAAGAATTTATTAGCTCAGGAGGGTCAGGGATCAGATCCAAGGATCTGAGGGCTGTACAGGGTTATAAAAGGGGGGAGTAGCAAGGGGAGTGTTCAAAAATCGACGAATCACAATACGATCGGGGAGGGTCCAGGGGTTAACAGGCATAACAGTAACCAATAACAGGGAACTTAAAGGGATGAACAATAACAGTGTCCAATGGGAGACCGAACTAGGGAGAACTTTCCAGAAGTAAGGGACGGTTCAGGGGGAATTGACAGACTGATTGACAGGGGGAAAGGCGGAAAAGGAGTCCAGGGTAAGAACCAACTGGGGTGGGGGGAACCGGGGACAAACTATTCAACAATATAGAACACCAAAACCAAATAAATACACAACAACATATTTGAAAGCTTCATTTAATTGTTTTGGGTGACAGATATATTCAGACATAAGACTCAAGTATTCTTTTAAAGTATTGTCAAGCAATTTTGCTGATCTTGTAAAAGATCAGTATTTTAGAGCCCAGAGTTTTAGCAGCTACATCTTAGCCCAAGGTCTTGAGCATATACCCTGACCACAGGCCAGGTGCATGCCAAGATAAGAGATGAACATGTACTTTAGTTTCCTACAGCAGAAAATCCAGACATGTAAAAGAGCAGCAAGTTTCTGTGAATCTCCCTGCAGTCCTCCCTTTCCAGGTTTACCAGGGAACGAGGACTGAACATTACTGTGCCAACTGTACCTGTCCTTAAGTGCAGACACAGCCATTTTCCTCAAACTGTCTAAAGCAAAGTCACAGGTACCAACACTGGCACAAACTACATTTAGAGCAGTTCAAAACTGAATCACAAACTGATGAAACATAAGTTGATGAATGACTACTATGTAGCACAGGCTTAAGCTTCTGCTTCAATTTTAGGCAAAATTTCCAAAATTAGTTACATTAGAGGATGCACTTTTTGGACAAACTGCAGAAAACATCTGGCCTTGAAATGCTGAATATGTTTTGCTTATATAGTTTAAAGCCCCGTTTTTAAATTAACTTAGTTCAACCAACACTTTCAGTAAAGCAAGTACCACAGCTTCTTATTTCTTACAGGTGCTGAGGCAGTATACTTCACTGGAAGGATGAAAGTATATTACTAGGCATTATACCTCCTGAAACAAATCCCTTTCGGTCAGTACAAATGCCAAATCACAGCAACAGACAAAAAAAAAAGAAAAAAAAAAGTTTAGATTTACATATTTGTGTGTGTAAATGCTTGGAGACAAAAAAAAAAAAAAAAAAAAAGACTGAATCATTTTAGAGGAAAGCATTATGCTACATTCAAATGTCAATTTACCACTTTTCAAGGATTAAGATTTCCTGGGCATCATTTTCAAATAATCTCAAAGCACTTGAAAATTCTGCACAGCCTTGGTTGTATTTGAAGTACTCTATGTATTAAACTGCAGTTAACTCTAAAGTGTGTAAGTGACAGAAGAACAAAACATTTATTTAATGTTCAATCTGAATATTTATTAAATTTTCTCAGCAACGGAACTCTGAGGCTGACTGAGCTGTTACAGTCATTTTAAAGTGATGCAAGTTCACTAATTCTGCTCTGATGACAATGGAAGCTGATGCAGGCACCTTGGGCTAGAAAAGATGAGGCATTGTTGCAGGAATGCCAAATTGCTGTACTGGAATCATCACATTACATCAGGCACATGAAGACAAAAAATTTTTTTTAAAGTTTTGGTTTCGCCCCCACAACAAAATACAATAATTACTCTTTTTTGGCTATGTCTAATAGAGCATATGCCATTTGGCATACTGCTGTAAATGGCAATGAGAAATGTCTATAGAGATTTATTCCTCCCAAAGTCTCCAAAATACACTCAGAGCTTGACAGATAAGATGATGATGATAATAAACCATTTATCAAATTGAAATGTAGTCACCTCTGGGGTAGGCTGTGATATTAATATTTTCTCCTGTGAATGTTCATTGTACCCCTTAGAGAGTAGCATTATCTGATTGGACTGCAGCTACACAGTCACTTCAAGATCCCTTCCAACAGCTGGAAGAATTTCTTCTGGTTTATGGGGACTAAAAACAAAGGTATTCATGCTGCTCTAAATGTGAGGGTCTGCACGGGAGATACATTGCGGTGCCTTTTTAAGCATGGCACGGCGTAGCAAGCCGCAACCTTCCCAGAGAGCATGGCCCCACAGCCCAGCAGCAATAAAGGAGGTGAGGGAGGGTCCCCGTATGGGGTTCCACAGAAGAACTTTATTTCCATGGCGTGAAGGTTCCCAAAAGCCAAGACCAAGATGCACCAGGGTTGTGGGGTTTTGTATGGGGACGAGGAGGGCGAGGAGAGCACGAGGGCCAATGGTCCCAGGGCACAGGGGCAGTGCATGGGCGGGGTTGGGGTACAGGGGCCAACAGGGAAAACCCGAAGGAGTGGCCAGGAACGGGGAGCAATGGGAGAGCGGGGAAGGGAGAACAATCTGGAAGGGGAGACATATAGGGTAGATAAGGGGAGGAGAGATACAAAACCAATAGTAGTAATGAAAGGTGCATACATAATGATGAGGGAGCAAAGGATCTTGGGAGGAGCCAATCCACTCACTCTAACCCTTAGAGATCTCCCAGCTGCTGCCTTTCAGGAGGAGACTGAGGGTTTTGCTCTTTGGCCTTATAGGCCACCACACAGGTCCCCACAGAGATAATACAGATTATCAGCACAGCAGGATACTACGCCAAGTATGTAGCTTTGTGTGTAGAAGACAAGGTCCTATCACTCAATTACAGTGCTAACACTGAGAAGGCTGCTGACCAGTCGCATCAGATGTCATGAAAGCATTTTTAACCTTGCTAGGTGGATTTCTAAATTTAATTGTCTCCTCTTCAAAATGAGATAATGATCTCTTGCCTTAAGGATTCTACCCAGGTTTTCCTTGGCTGCCTTTTTTTTTTAATAAATTCATGCCCATTGCATGCAGTTATTTTACCTTCTTGTGAGTTTTAAACAAGTTCTGTAGAGAAATGGGGAAAAAAAAAGTTTTATTGCCCAATTTCTTAATATTAAAAAAAAAATTCTTCTATGAGTACACAGCATAAAGCATTATTTCAAGCCTATTAATTAAATAAAAGAAATGTATCTCACTGCATAGAAGGTCTAATAGCCAAGGGGACTTTACATTACATGTATATGTTAAAAAAGAAGAGTAAATCTTGTTAGTAGTTCTTTTTCCTCATATAAATAAAAACAAAAATTCCTCAAACAAAGCTCATCTTTTGAAGCATTGATATGAGCAATATGTCATATACTCCTTATTTACTCTATTTATTAAGAAATTGGAATGTCAATACCACATGTTGTACCGTTTTAAAAATATACAATTGTAAGAACAACAATGGTTCATTAATTCCTGAAAATCCAAATTTTAAACCAAGGAAACTAGTATAACACGTCACTGTTTCTCCTAAATAAAATTTCAGCAGGAAGAAACATTATTAATTCTATTGACATTCCTTTAGTTTAGAAACAGAAATCTAAAATAATCAAATAATATTTAAGTCTAGAGTTTTCTCTAACAGAAGGCCTCAATGCAGTAGAACACAACAGCTAGCAACATTTCACTGAACCATTTGTGCATTTTGCTCATTGTAACTCATGACCACTCACCCCTACACTGACACTCAAACATGAGTGAACAAATTATGTGGAGGAGAACATCAAGGCTTTCTCCCAGTAGACGTCACTTGTCACATCCCAAGAGTTCCATTAATAAGCAAGTTTTAAAATAATTCAACTACAAGGTTGAGAATTAGACAGACTTTTTTTATTGCCTTACTACTTTCAGATAGTCTGTTGAAAAGAAGAATTACCGGGAAAAGTGCAATGGAACCATGTAACAGATGTGCCTCCCAGGAGCAATCAGTGTTAGTGCTAAATGCCATCCAGAATGGCTAAAATTCCACACTTCTTCCCATAAAGGGCACAAGTCTGAACTTCTTTTTCTTCCACTGAAAAAATCTCACTGAGTTACTTACAACAACATGCAATGAGTTAAGCTTTTGTTAAGCGCAAAACACTAATATTTTACCTATTTCAATGCTTTCTATACATTGCAATTTTCCACAAACTAATATGCCAATACAAGCAAGATACACTGTACATACTGACACATCCCTGCATATCAAATAACAATTGAAATAAAAAACTCAACTCATCTCTCTCCTCAGATGTGCTATTTATTCCTTGAAATTACGTAATTGCCAAGTTAAAATCCAGATTTTATCTGGGTCAGATTCACTTGATCTAAAAATAAAACTTTGTTCCCTGAAAGCATTCCAACTAGTGCAGGCATTCCCTTAAGCCCATAAAATAAAAATAATATCAGCATCAGAGATTCTAAAATATGAATGTAGAAATGAAACACTGAAAGGATTTGGCTTGTTTGAATTTGGATTATAAATTCTACAAATCTAATTCCAACTGCTTACTTTGCAACAATATTACTGCAGTGAATATCTCTCCTCAGAAACAGAGTCAGCTTTCATTCAGCTTTAATGGGAATATTAATGCTGTAATTTCTTACCACTTTGCAGCTTTGAAGGATGACAGAAAGGAAATACAGAGGCAATCATTTTAGTTTCTACCGGAATACCAATTTTCTTTTATGTGCACTTTAAAAATTCCAGTCTAATATATCTAGAAATTTCTTTTCAACTCTTTCTATATTGGCAATTCTAACCACACACTTCTTGGTGATTGCTTTTTTTAGTGCAATCCTTATGTTTTACCTAGTCTGCTGAAAGAACTACCTACAAAAGTCTCAGTGGGGTTCTCCCCCATACAAGCTCCAAATTTCCCATTTGGTTTTCTTGTCCATTCCAACATTAGGAGTCACTCAATGACAAAAGGAAGAGATTTTAGGTGGTGAGAGCATGTATCTCGGACACTTTGAGCATGGATGCCCTTCATCTCCACCAGCATCTTCTCTTTCCTGGGGAATATTCCCTCCTACTTCTTCGTTTGTGAAAGCATAAAACAGATGGGCAATGCTACAAAGGAGACTGTAAAATGTTGATTTAGTAACCAGAAAGTGCTCTGATGACCCAGCCAATTAAATCTGACCAGTCAGAAGTCAGCTATATCATAATACCCTGCCCAAGGACTGTATGTCTCACTTCTCCTGGAAGTGTTGCCTGCAAAGTTCCAGGCATCTACCACAATCTTTTCTCACAGTACTTTTCCACTTTTATACCGTGTAATTTACACAGGTGATAGGTGATAAAATGCCAGTTGTGGAAGAAGGCAGACTGGAAACAAGCTCTATTTTTATGAAATAAATAAACATCTAGGGCTTCCAACCTTTTTATGTTAAATCATTACCTGAACCAACAGCATTTGATCAAAGCAGAAGAATAGTTGGATTTGTACAGATTGGAACAAAAAGAAAATAAAATTACACAGTCCACTCATACTATTGCCCATCAGATCTGTGTTCATATAAATAAGCATGACTGTCAAAAATTTTTCCTGCTTTAGGCTTCTTCTGGCAAGCCACAATAACAATAGCTGCTCAAACCAGAAGGGAAAAAAAAAACGTATCTAGACATATCAATATTATTGTGGTCTATTTTGCTGTAATCCAGGATTACAGGATTGTACATGAAACAGTTTAAGGCATTAATTCAATACAAAAATAAAAGTACCCTATTAAAAAGAATTAAAAACCATTTTTTTTTTATTTTGGAAACCTTTTGGAAGTTGCTTTGCACAGCAGCTGAATGGATCCTAGATTTGAGAGGTTATCTTCCCATCTCTTGCAAGGCAACAATAATTTCCAACCTATGTGATCTTTGTTTGATGTAATGAGAAAGGAAGTATACGTAAGGTCTTTACCATATGAGAAAAGAAAAGTCAGCTCCAAAACTCAACAAAATCTTTTCTACACTTAATTCCTATTTCTCTCGGTAGGATGCTACTTTTTCCCTACTGGTAAGGAGCTGCACTTCAATGTGATGAAAAAAGCATCCTTGATAAAGGTCATTCTCTGTATATTGTCTATAATTCCCTTTCTCAATTTCCCCAGTGTTTTAATCTTATCACACTAGGTAGGAAGTAACTTAGTGACTCATACTGCACACACCCCAAGAAGGAAGATAAATATTCGAAGGTCTGCTATGTCAACACCTTTTACATCAAAAAATGACCAATTCTCCTGTTCTATTTCCACACATTTTTTTTGCTTTCCATAATTTACTCCTTAGGTTATTCATTATCAGCTTTACTTGGTGTTCTTTTGATGTCTTACCACAGTTTGTTGTTTAGCTTCTCATTAGCTGCTCTTTAAAACACAGGCAACAACTGCTAGAAACCATCACTATCCCAACTGCCTTCCCCTCTTCAGTAGACATATTTCCATTTTAATAGCATCTTTACAAAGTGATAAGTACTAGCAGAAGTTTAGATGTGTTTGTACATAACTTCAAGTTGGGGAGGAGAGGAATAAAAATGTCTGTTCAGTTACCAAGTATCTGCTGGAAACACACACTTCTTCCTAAAGGAACTTAAGCAAATATTATCTATGCACATGCCAAACACAGAAAAGTAAAAAGACTAAACCAGAAAAGCACAAAGTCTAGGGGTC
Source organism: Daphoenositta chrysoptera (assembly GCA_013397915.1). NCBI lineage: Eukaryota > Metazoa > Chordata > Aves > Passeriformes > Daphoenositta > Daphoenositta chrysoptera. Next base: position 103,740 of record VZRO01000601.1, on the reverse strand, counting down.
GTTTTTCTGAACAAAGATGCTCACACTATTGCTTTTAGTGTCAAAGCTGATCAAAGAGAAAAGCCAAATAGGAACAGGAAAGCACAAGCTTCCCTGCCCTGAACTGAGGTGATTACAGAGATGCCAATGCCCACCCTTTGCTTTAGCTAGATGGAAGCCTCTCTGCTCTGCTCTCATGCGATTCCACCTGGAGTGCTGCAGCCAGTTCTGGGGTCCCCAGCACAGGAAGGACACTGATCTGTTGCAGTGAGTCCAGAGGAGGCCACCAAGTTCATTAGAGAGATGGAGCAACTCTCCTATGAGGAAAGGCTGAGAGAAATGGGATTGTTCAGCCTGGAGAAGAGACGGCTTCATGGTGACCTAATTGCGGCCTTTCAGTACCTAAAGGGCACCTACAAGAAGGCTGCAGAGGGACTTTGCACAAGGGCATATAGTAATAGGACAAGGGAGAACGGCTTCAAATTGAAAGAGGACAGGTTTAGATTAGATATTAGGAAGAAATTCTTTACTATAAGGGTGGGTTTAGATTAGATAGTAGGAAGAAATTCTTTACTATGAGGGTGGTAATTCACTGGAACAGGTTGTCCAGAGCACATGCCTGATCCCTGGAAGTGCTGAAGACCAAGTCGGAGGGAGGTCTGAGCAACCTGGTCTAGTGAAAGGTGTCCCTGTCCATGCCAGGGGTGTTGCAACTAGATGACCTTTAAGATCCCTTCCAACTCTATGAATATGCACTGCCTTCCTCATTGCTTCTCTAGAGACTAGTCTAAAACGCTGGGAATAGAATCTCCGATACCCATTGTGTCATTTATTTAACAAGGTATTGTGTCGTCTTACAGGAGTTAAGAAATTGGCAGGGGTAGGGGGGGTTAAAGAGAGGCAGGAGGTGTGGATAAAAGGGGGTTGGGGTTTGTTTGGTTTTTTCTGGTTTTTTCCCACTTCCCTATTATGGGACAAATTTGTAATTTAGGTTTCATTTGTCAAATTTGCTCCAACCTACTTCCACACTAGCTGTACTATGCTAGCTCTTTTATTTTGGGGCAGTTGAGATCGAATTATACCCTGAAGGTATTTTTCTGTATCTTCTGCAAAGCTTTTCTTATTACTGTGGCAGCACTAAAAGGCACAATTTCATTATGCCAACACCTTAGAAAAAAATAGGAGACAATCCTGTCTGCCCTGTAAACTTATTCCCTAGAAAGACAGCAGCAGAAAAACAAAGAACAGTATAGATTCTTCTTAGAAGAAAAGCCCATTTGTATCCAGCAATTGATACAAGATGCTTACTTCAGGGACATTTTTAGATGGGGGAGGAGCTACCTGAAAGAGAGAAAGGCAAGGAACAGCAAAGGAGATGATCAGCCGTTGATTTGGTACAAAGAGTGTGGATCAGCAGATTGGTAAGTATGGAAACAGTAGAAAGAAAGCTGAAGCTATTTTGCCATGGCTCATAACCAGATCAGAGTGGCAAAAACCAGTTTTGTGAGAAGCTTTTGATGCCATAGGCAATTTCCCACTGCTCAGTTGAAGGTACATTAACAAATAACAGCTGTAGCTGGATATGAGGTCTCCCTCTTCAGAATACATGGAAAGCAGGGAGAATAAAGCAGGAAAAATCAGATGCTGCTTTGGCTTTGCATATGATATTGGCCTTTGTTAGAGGCAAAGTAACAGCATAGCTGAATCTCTGGGTTTTACTTTCCTATCTCATGAAAAAAGTAGTTTAGAAGACATATCTCCCCAATATCTCATTTTCTTGTTTTTCTTTCTTTCTTTTTTTCTCCCCCTTTACTAAAGCAAGAAATAGCATAAGGCAGGGAACTGTTCTGTGTTTGAGATTCCTCAAAAACTAAATTTGACAACAGAGCTTGTTTGAAAATATAAGCTGGAAGATTTCCACCAGATAAGAGAATACAAAACCTTCTAGTAGAAAACCAATCTGACATGCAAAAAATTAAATAGGTTAAAAAGTAGTTTGTCATCGTCTGGCAATGAAGTTGTGCTTATTTCCTCCCACCAATATTGGGAGGGTCTTCAAAGGGTGAAATGAAACCACCATGGGATATTTCACTTTGAATATGTTTGTTTCTGTCACTGAGCATTAAAATCATGTCCAGAAGTAAAAAGAAAGTTATGATTTTCCTTACAGAAAGGGACAATCTCCTTTCAATAACCTTTTTGAATATTTTTGAAATCCGAGCTTGCATCCTAGAGCTAACATTTACCATGCGCTAGATAAATAAGATCATAGTAACTTAAAGAACTTTGCATGTTCTTTGAAGCATTCTAGTGGTACATATCAGGAGGACTCAAACATCTAATTGAATCCTTTACATTTAACTGGAAGTTTGCATTTTACATATGGTTTATATAGAGAAGAGAAAAACATTGTTTACGACTACATCTGAGAAAAAAAAATCAAGTGTTTATTAAGATAACAAAAGTTCTTTACTCAAAGTAATATCTTCTATATGTCCCTATAAAATTTATTCACAATATCTTTTTGGATACTCATATATTAATGTGTACATTTGTTAAATTACAGAAGCAGTCCAACAATGCTCAGCATGCTGGAGACAGGATGCCAGGTCTAACAAATCCCTAGTTTCACCCATAATAACAAGGATTTTTCCACTTCAAAATTACATTCTTCCTTCATGACTTTTCTTTTTCAAACCTCTAAGCTAAGTTTTTTCTTAATGTTTGGGTGAATAGTGTTTTCCAAGTGCTCTGAAAAAAACTATAAAAGTTTTCTGTAAGCAAAATTATTTTAACTTGATTTAGGAAACTTTTTCATAGTACTTCAAATTTGTAGAAGGAATATACAAATCTTAAATACCATCTTTAAAACCTTGCATTTCTAGTGAGAGAGATCATACTAATGAAAAAAAATTAGTTCCATAATTGCAATTTTTTTTCTTAAAAATAAGAACCCAAGCAGTTACTCATTTCCCCCTCACATTCATCTATCCAATTCTAACATGTACATACTTCCTACCTGCAGGATTTGTTAAAATTTCGAAAAGATGTCAACACTCTTGAATGAAAACAACCCTAAAATACTGTTACAATCATGGAAGCTGTCAGCTAAAAATTTCCCATTAAAATTATCTTTGGAAGTGACATCAGAGTTCATTGACAGGCAACTTATGGGAAAAGGGCCTTTATCAAAATTGTTTGTAAGTATTTGTAAGTAACAGAATAGTTCTGAAGCCTGCAATTACTGTATGTTTTAACACATTCATAAACTTAAGTTGAATAAGCATTTAGGAAGCAGAATTTCCCTTCTTCATTGTTTGAGTCAACTGATTTATTATGCAAGAGTTTCCTAGTCTTTACTCTAATCGAAGACACAAGGTATGTATAAATCATACTTTACCAAACCATAATTTCTCTTTCCTAGAACAATTCCAGAGGACTTACCCCCTCAAGCAGAAACTCTTTTTTTTTTTTCAATTTAGACTTTGGATTGCATATGTTCTTGGCCAGAAAACACTATAGCTGGGTCTCTCAGACAAAGGCTGCTCAGGCTTGAAAGTCACAACCTACTCACTTGCTCTTGAATACTTAAGGAAGTTCAGGAAGAATGAACATCCTTCACGCTTCTGGGTTTTCTTAGGGACACATAACAGTTAAACAAGCAATGTGAAGGGGTTTTTTTCAATAAATAGTTATCTCGCTTTTGTTGCAGAGATTAATGAAAAAATAAAAATAAGCTATAAACCAAAAATCTACCCATGAAGTCCTGACAATGTTTCATCATCATGCAGATTTCTTTAGGTTGCTACACACACAAAAGTCATTGATGACTTTTTACTCTGTCTTTCTATGCCTTCTAAAATGATTGATGAAAAAATCCTCACTTTGTTCAGCCCAAATTTTGGCCCCAGAACTAAAAGAAAATGTTATTTACAAAGGCAGCAGACACATTGCCTTTCTGTTCAGATACTGATGTTCACTGATACTACTGACATTATGTCACAGTATCATTTGTAGTAAACGGTTTTAAGAAAAAGTTACTGTAAAACCATCAAAACTAGCATTTATGTCCCTTTTCCTCACCTGCTAATTGAGTGTTATTCAAGTGTTATTCTTTAAAAAAACGAGTGTTGTGTCACGAAGCATTAGTTGCTAAGCATTATGTTGTAGAAAGAGTTTCTATTTCCTGCATTTTAACCAAAGCAATCTACCAGTCAGTTGTCCATCTAAAACAGTCTCTAACAGAGGAGGGTTGAACCACAACTCTCAAGCACAGATCCTTCAGGAACAACTGACAGCCTGAAATATATAAATGGAAATTGATGGAACAGCACTGAGAGAAGTCTGATCTGATTCCACAGGTTTTTCTAAAACTCTAAAAGCTAACATCTGAAGAACAGTGCATAAAAGAGTAAAGACATAAAATCCCATTAGATAAGTTATACTCCAGAAAATCCCTATCTTTTATCCTCACTATATAGAATCATAGCATACAACCACAGAATCACATTCAGGCACTACCCCTTCAGCTTCAGAAAAAAGACCAGACTACAGGTTTTGTACCTAGACAGGTTTATTGAAAGATTAATGCAAGATCTCTACAACCAACACCGTCATTACACGGATTTCTCTAATGGTGAACAAGTTTTAAGGTCAGATGATTGGTCTGGCCTCCGGGAAACCAGATTCCCAGTTCCTTTCCTCTGTCCTCTTCCTAGATGCCATGCAGACCAGTCTCACAGAGAAAAGCGTTCTACACCTGTCAATAAGCATATGTCAAAGTGGGACGCGTTTCCGCTTTGAAAGCCCTCTCGTGCTTTCGCAGCACAGACTCATATTCATCAATCACATCTGAAGAGCTGTTGGGAGTCCACTAGTGCCCATCATGAATCAATACTAGAAGAAATGTCTGAACTTCTCTGAAATCCAGTTGACCAGAAAACACTCAAGCCCACTGTTGGCTCTATTCACTGTCAAACATTAACTGCTCTCTGGTACTGGGCTAGTTTACATTTACAACTTGTTTAGGGTCACTAACTTAGCATTTATTTGGGTTCATACTTCATTGAAATAAATAGGCCCTGACCATGCTCCCAATCACCTCCCATGTTTGTGTCTAGAGATGATTGAAAAATAGACACATATCACAGATGTATCCCACAGGTCTCTTTAGAAAAGAGCTCTCACGCAGCCAATTGCAAGGCTCTCTATTTCAAACTGTCCTTGAGACTGGACCAGAGGCTGAAATAACTTCCCAGCATGTTCATACTTCAATGCTATCTACTCCCAGATTCTGGTCCTTTTACTTATTTCCGGCTTCATCTGTTGACTTCACCTCCTTGCTCAGTACCTTGAAGTTTAATTAAGATCAGTAGTAAATGATACGGCATCTTGCAGTTATTTTACAGAAGACAAGTTGAAAAAGTTTGAGAAAAATCGATAGAAATTAAAAAGCAGCTTGTTTCTTGCTTCAGTTGTCTTGTTTTGACAGCACCTCCAGCATCTGCAGGTTTAATTTCTCTTTCAAGCTAGAGTCATAAAGCAAAATGCCAAAGAAAAATATTTTGTCCAGACTCAGCTAGTAATTTTGAGGTAATTACAGTGCTGAATGTTCAGCCTGAAGTTTTCCAGGTAATTAGAGGTTTAGGTTAGCTGCCTTTCTCTAGTAAGTATTTCAATTCCAACTCATCTCTGTGAAAATAACCCCTGAAACCACACAGAGAACAATACTCCCTGGGTCAAAGTAAACAGATTTTTTTAATCTAGCCTAGTACTCCTATAGCTTTCCTAGAAATCTAGGTAAATAAACTAAACTAGTTATTCTGAGTTAGAGAACAGCTCCCTGTGAAAAGGCATAGCATTAAAATATTTGAGGCCAAAGAAATCAGTTATTCTATTTAGTCATTTTACAATGTGTCATTAGCACCAGAGAGGCAGTCACAGTTCATCTTACCAGCTGCTTATGTGCTACAGCCCGAGGCTCCATTGCTGTTAACCGGCAGCCAGGTCTGCACCACCATCCTCTAGCCTGAGGTCACAGACAGAAGTGCCCAGAGAGAGTGAGCACTGGAAAACCTGTCAGTCTTTCCAGAAAGAGTGCACTGAATGGTATCCCAATGCCTCATTTCAGATGTGGTGTCAAATGCAGAATCCCTCTGATACGTTTGAGTGAACACTGCATGAATCCAGGTACACAGACCAGGCCAATTAACTCTCTCTAACAAGAGACCCTTTCCAAGGCTCTGAACCCATGCATTCACTCTGCTTGCTGGCAAGCCAGTGTTTAATATCATTCCAGAGTGGGATCAATGACATGAGCAGAACTTTAACTCCTGGTCTCCATGCTCATACCTTCATTTTCCATGCATGTAGTAAGGATCCTATACTGTTATGTGTACAGATATAATAACCTTCCATGTACTCAAACTTTAGCAATGTTTTAGTGCGGAGAGGCGGAAAGAATATGTGCAGATCAGCCTAGCACAGAGAAAAACCGTTTTTCCTTTTATACAATACCATTTATTCAGACAAAGTCCCTTGCTCAACCAAAATTAAGTACTTTGGTAGGTTTTGAGCTCTTTCAAGTAAATGCTTTAAATAACACTGAAACAAAAATTTTCAACTATATGCATTTTGTGTTTTGAAAAACAATGACTAAGTATTTCAAATATTTCAATAATTCAGGACTTAAAATGAACCAGCTAAGCAGAAACAAACTTGCACACTGCTTCAGATTACTTAAATGTAGTCCTCCACCTTTTAAAAGAGCAGTTAAAAATTTCAGCTAAACCTAAATAAGAGAAGTGTCAGAAAGCGTATGGATCACATACACCAACTATATAGAATAGATGAAATCAAACCTGTAATTTTAGAAATTAAATCATATATTGTAAAACAACAGGAATATTATCAAACTTTAGTAACAGCCTTTTTAATATCTAATCTTGAAAACTGAGAAGACCAAAAAAATCTTAACCATCAACTATGGTAAAAGCTACACTTTAGCTATGGATTAAATATGGAGTGCTATTTATCACTTTCATATAGCACTTAAAGCAAGGAATATGGCTGAAAGGCTTAAGTTTTGCACTTTGTCAAAATACTGAACTCACTATCAAAAAATCACCACCACAACCAGTAGAATGTTTTAAAAAGCCAGCAGTGCAGCAGTTACCCAGTTCTAAGTCTCATTTTATCAAATTAAGAGCCTAGTGCTGCACCACTGATTTAATGAACACTTTCACCTTTTACATTAATAGCATCTCTTCAACTCTCTGAAGAAACAATAATATATTATAGATTCACAATCAAGAATGCATTGTGACTACAAATTCTATTTCTTATATCTCTCTGCACATAATTAAGATTTAAATTCCTTGCACTGTATTAAAGCTATAAGCAGCCCTCTGATGGTTTTTAAATGAACTTTAATGATCAGCGCACATGAGGATTTTGAATGCTAACATTATCAATAAAAATGGTTCTATAAAATATGCCTGCTCCACAGATCCATTTTTCATAATATAATGTTATCGTTATCATTGCAAAGAACTACATCATTCTATGGGCAGAGGTAGGTAGGACAGTATCCATTAGAAAAAGCAAGCATTCTATTGAAAACAGAATTGCAAGGCTCATTAGTATTTCCTGCTAATATACCACTAAGGCTGGAGTCCAGCAGACTTTTCCTTGTTTCTTCATCTTAAAAACATTCACCCCAAGAGATGTGTATCAAATACCACTGAACATCCAAGTTTGCATAGCACTCTAGCCTGCCCATGCTCAAGGACAGCTACTCCTTTTCCACCTACTGGCAAATCGCCCACAAGAACTGTTTCCTACAGCAAGTAACACCCCGTACTAGTTAGCCATCAGCACCCAGTTTCTCATCTCTGTCACTTAGGGAACAGTGCTCCCCTTCTCAAAGATAACACCAAAATAACACACAAACAAAATCCCAAATTCCTTTCACAATGGTTATGACAAAACACAAAAATGTATTTGATGTGAAAGCTTGTGAAAATAAAAAATGGATGCACACTGAAATAAATTTAATTCACAATTATATTTATACCAATTCAGCTCTACCCTAACCAGTGGTCATACTCCACTTCTTCTCCAAAAGGCAGCAAACTAGGTCCTGGGCAGAGCTGCCAGCTGGAGGGCCCCAGGAAAGCTTGGGGAAGGGCAGTAAGGGAGGATGAAGTTCAGCCAGGGCAAATGCAAGGCCCTGCACCTGGGAAGGAAGAGTAAGACCAGTCAGGCACCATCTGCCTGGGGAGTAGCTCTTTGGAGAAGTCCCTGCGGGCTGCCAAGCCTTCCAAACCTCTTGGATGTACCCAGGGGTTTATGGACCACCTTTGGCTTCTCCAGTCATCCCAGCTCCACACACCCCCACCCCTGAGGCTTCAGGGCTGACCAGCCCAGGAATTCCAGCCTTGGCAAAGGCTGCTTCATGCACTCCTCCTGCTGCACCAGCCCTTCTTCAGAGAGAGGGTGTGCAGACCCTGAGGGCCTCATGGCTGTCCTCCCCACACTGTAGATAGCCGTGTGTTCTGTAACCCTGTTCAAGACCTAAATCAAATTTCTGAATGAAATTCATTCTGGGGAAAGGACCATCAGAAACCTCTGCAATTTCAGTTTCATGATCAACATACTTCCCCTTTCTTTCCCTCAAAATTATTTACAACAGAATTGAGTAACATAGGACTTTCACTAGCCTGGTGCTTTGGATTTTATCATCAAGACCACAACTGATGCAATGATTGATATAAAACAACATCAAAAATATACAATACCCTAAAATGATCTTTATAAAACATAAGGAAAACAGAAGTGTCTTACTTTGAATAAAGTATATTCTCATGTATTTAAAGTATTACAGAGCTTGCCTTTCAAAGAGTATTTTACAGAAAACATATTGAAATCTTTATTTAAAAACAATGTACCAAAAAAAAAAAAAAAATGCATGCATGTAGTAGAAATAAGGGGTTTTGACTTTTCTTCGCTAGAAAAGGAGATTGATCCCTGAAAGCACAGTGCAGGCAAAAAAGATGCCCCCACAACAATTTAAATTGTTTTCTTTACAAGCACCTCTAAAACATCATTTTGCTTTTTTGCAATACTTCTCTCATTAGCTTTTATATGCTGGCTGTCTAGCACATTTTAAAAACATAGAAAAATGTATGTGGAGTCTTGAGTTGATTTTAAAATCAATAGAGGCCTTTGGTGTCAGTGAAGATGAACACTCTGAGAAAGAGCCAAGCTTTTATCTTAATTTGACACTCAAAATTTCTAACCAATGTTTCTTTTGGTCAGTGCTGACACATTCTGGGCAGCAAGACAGCATTACTTGAAGAACTGCTGCCATTGTGCTATGCACACCAGAGAGGCAGGAGCTGGACAGAGCATAGCGTAGCGGCAACCAGTGTTTGGGACTTGGTTATACTGAAAATCCTGAAATACATCAATATATGAAGTTCTCTCCAAAATTATATATTCTAATTGTGTTTTAATAGCTCTCTATAAGATTTACTCTTCTTTATAAAAAATTGGTTTTCTTCAGAGACCACTTGCATCCAAACAGGAGTCCAATTTTCGCAGAATCCAAATTGAAGTGTAGAATGCAGCACTCCCAGAAAAATCAATATTTAGTCACCAGGATGCTTAGCTTTACATTGGGCTGAATGCAATATGAGCTGGACAAAAGTGCACAACTCACAGGTTTGCAGGAATATATGTGTAGGTCAGAGATTAGTTCAGAACAGACTTCATAAACTTGAGCATATATAATAAAAGTAACACTGCTTTGACTAAAGTGCTTTAGATGTATTAGAAAGCATTCCTTGCTTAGGAGGTGATGTTTTTAAGATTTATCTTCACACTCTGTATTACACTAAAATTAACAAAAACATCTTTTAACTATTTTTGCTCATTACTAAGGGCATAGAAACACTTTTCTGCTGCAGCTTATTCCACAAAAGTTCTTCAGAGAGGCATCTGAAATCCTCAATAAATTATTTTACAGCATGTCAGATACAGAATCCAACCTCAAAGATCCAGTCCAGAAAACAATGCCTAAAGTCACAATGATAGTTCTTTTACTTCCCCATCCAATAACAACCTTCAGTTTTCTATACTGAAACATACACAAATGCCAGACTGTGTTCCTGTGTGCTCAGGAGGGTGCAGTCTCCAGTAGTGGGGAAAACAGAAGCAGCAGCTTAACTTGCATTCAAGGTAATGAGAAGATTTTCTGCATAATTACACTGATGCCAATATCCACTATACTCCAAATTATTAATATTCCCTGCAGGGGAGGGAGGGTGCAACTCCAGTGAAAAAGTAATGGGATTTACAAAATCTGCATTACACAATATATTGTTTCCTATGGAAGAAGACACTAGGAAGATACACACAATCTTGGGGGGCAAGAAAAAGAAGGCTTTCCAATTTTTATCATCATACTTTTCTTCCCCTTGGCTTTCTTCTCTACAACAATCGGCTGAAAGTTATATTTTATTTCTAAAATCACTAATATATCAGAAAATGATGCTATAGCTATCAACAGTATAATTACTGCATACATTTATAATTGAGAATACTCTTTCTGTCACAGAGGATAATAAAATTAATTTCATTTTCCCCACAGTGGATGGAAGCAGGCTTATCTACACAAACGGATATATGTATCATTTGTTACACAAGAATTTATAAATATTCCCTTAAACAGTATTATGTTATTTTCCTGTAAAGGTAAAGCCAAGTAGATCATATAACTACAAGACACTTTCTGCTAATGAAGACTAGGAAAGGCCTCCTAGATCATGAACATAATTTCTGTGCTGCAAAAGTCAATTATAATAAACTCCCTAGATTTATGAAGGCTCTTGTGTAGAAGTTGAGACTTCTTTTTCTACCACTACCATCAAGGTATGTACAAAAATAATTTCCTCTTACAACTAGATTGTATCCTAATTTGTAGCCCAATTCCATTGTCTGCTTATGTAAAGTTGTCTTCATTGTCTACTTCTTTCTCTCTTTTCCTTTTATTTAACCCTTCTGCATATTAAGAACAATGGCATACCTAGATAGGCTCAATTTTGCTAAAATAAACAAAATTTTTAAATTCTGGGTCCTAAGATGCCTTCAGAAATGGGGGATGAAAAACAGCTTTGACTGCAATTTCAAGACTATACACATTACTGCAAAGACTTACCCTTTTGTTCTGACATTAGTATTTCAATGTCTTCTACCTGTGCTTTATATTGTTAATTTGCTAATACAGTCCTTTTTTTAAACACCAGCGATCTGCAAACCCAACAGCTCTTCTGGAGACCAACAGCCTTCTGCAAGTAGTAAATGCCCTGCAGCCTATCCCATTTTTCAGGTCGAGTCATATATAAAGAAAGGCAAGACCCAAAGTCATTACATGACTAATGTGGCAGAACAGACACCATAATAGACCTCCTCAGTCTTTGTGAGCATCTCTCTGCATTAACTTATCTAGAGCATCTATCACACATATACAACCTAGGATGCAAGAGGCTAGAGAGCAGAATTGCAGAAAGAGACCTGGGGTCCTGGTCAATGGCAAGTTGAATAGGATTCAGCAGTGCCCTGGCAGCCAGAAGGGCCAACCATGTCCTGGGGGGCATCAGGCACAGCACTGCCCGCCAGGCAGGCAAGGGGATTATACCACTCTGCTCTGCACTGGGGCAGCCTCGCCTCGAGTCCTGTGTGTAGTTTTGGGTGCCACAATATAAAGCTACTCAGCTGTTAGAGAGAGTCAAGAGGAGGGCAACAATGATGGTGAAAGGCCTTGAGGGGAAGCATATGAGAAGCGTCTGAGATCACTTGGTCTGTTCAGCCTAGAGAAGAGGAGACTGAGGGGAGACCTCATCATGGTCTTCAGCTTCCTCCCAAGCAGAAGGCAAAGGGGCAGGTACTGATCTCTTCTCTGTGGTGACCAGTGACAGGACCCAAGGGAATGGCCTGAAGTTGTGTCAGAGCAGGTTTAGGTTGGATATCAGGAAAAGGCTCTCCACCCAGAGGGTGGCTGGGCACTGGAACAGGGTCCTCAAAGTGATTACAGCACCAAGCCTGACAGAGTTCAAGGAGTGTTTGGACAAGGCTCTCAGGTACATGGTGTGACTCTTGGAACTGTCCTGTGCAGGAACAGGAGTGGGATTCTGATGATCCTTGGGGGTCACTTCCAACTCAGGACATTCTGTGAGTCATATTTGTCAAAAATTAGAATGAAGCATTAAGCATTTCCCAATGCTACTGATTTTTAATTAGCAATCCATGACTGAACTTTTTTTTCCTTGTGGCTCTTCTAAATCCCTGGGGCAAAGTCTATTATCCCAAATGGATTTTTCACAGTAATGCTAAATTGAGCATCCCAAATTTGTAGTACACTAATTTAGCTCAGTTTGATAAGTGCTTTCGATCAGCAAGCCTCAAAGTGCTTGAAGGAGAAGCACAGGGCTACTCGACATGAGTTTAACTCTGTAGGTTTCAGATTCCAGAACAATAAATGAACTGAATTTCTCCTGTCAGGGTTACTGCTCTCATGCAAGAAATAGCATCACTAACAGGAGTGAAGGGAACACGAAAGCTAGTCCAGATCAAACTAAAATACACATAGTCGGGAACACTGGGGACAAGAGAGTTCCCAGCACAAAGCCCAGAAATTAATCTCTCACACCTCTAACTTCTATTGTCATCTGATAGGAGTGAAAGTTAAAATCAAACATGATATGGAGGTATTGTTAATTAATTAGTCGCACTACTTACTAAACCTGTCTAGAGCAAAGTATGTTTTATCTGAAATACTTAGAACCAGATCAGAAACCTACATACCCTTTCTCATTACACAGTAAAAATGAGCAAGCTGATCAGGGATCAAACTAGACAGTTCCAAAGGCCCTTTCCAGCCTACAGCAAGCATGATTTATCATGAACAGTTGAATAAAAATCTACTAGCAACTCACACACAAAAGGTGGATTCAACAACATTTATGGCCCTGATTCCAGCTGCAGCCTTTTGTACCAACTGCTTGAAGAGAGAGAAAAAAAAAAAAAAAAAAAAGAACACCAAATACTCAAAACATTTACAACACTCAAGAACTATTTCTGTCCAAAGCAATTGCAGTTCCAAGTTACATAGGAAGTTTTTGCATTCCATGTCACACAATCAACAAACCTGGCTACCACCTACTGTTTTTTAAGGTGACCCAGTGTTCCAGAAGCACACTTTGAATGCTACAGATGCTATCCTTGTAACCCCTTAAATGTCTCACCTGCCAAAGCTGCTATTTAAAAATCAGATCCACCTGTTAGGAGCTACATGTTACTATTCACTTGCTGTAGCAGAGTTAGTTAAAAAAACCCACCAGCATAATGTTATGTGGGGACCTGTGTGGTAGCCTATAAGGCCAAAGGACAAAACCCTCAGTCTCCTCCTGAAAGGCAGCAGCCAGGAGATCTCTCGGTTAGGGTGAGCGGATTGGCTCCTCCCAAGATTCTTTGTTCCCTCATCATTATGCATGCACCTTTCGTTACTGCTATTGGTTTTGTATCTCTCCCCTTATCTACCCTATATGTTTCCCCTTCCAGATTTTTCTCCCTTCCCCGCTCTCCCATTGCTCCCCATTCCTGGCCACTCCTTTGGGTTTTCCCTGTTGGCCCCTGTACCCCAACCCCGCCCATGCACCGCCCCTGTGCCCTGGGACCATTGGCCCTCGTGCTCTCTCCGCCCTCCTCGTCCCCACACAAAACCCCACGACCCTGGTGTGCCTTGGTCTTTGCCTCTGGGAACCTTCACACCATGTAAATAAAGTTCTTCTGTGGAACCGCCATGTGGAGACCCTCCCTCGCCTCCTTTATCGCCGCCGGGCTGCGGGGCCGTGCTCTCTGGGAAAGTTGCTGATTACTACACCATGCCATGCTCAAAGAAGGCACCGCAACAATGTTACATCATAGATTTTGCTTCAAATTCTTTCTAAAACTTGGTCTGAACAAATTATGTCATCTTCAAGAGACTTTCAGCTTGTGCTCTGAAAATAATAGGTGCACAGGACATTATGGAAGGCTTAGATGAGGGAAGAATCATACTGCCAGGCCTTAGGACTGGCTCCTGGAAGTAATTCATTACCTCAGGTGCTTCCAAGAGCTTCAGAGTGATTGTCCAGTTTGGTACACAACGTGGTATCTCTTGCTGAAGAGGATATTTTGAGCAACTTGTCTTAAATACATACAAAACCCATGCCTAGACATCCACAGACTTACATGGTGTACCCTCCCCAACTAAAATAAAAATTGACATTTTTCCTCTATATTTCACTGTAGTTGCTACTTTTCTCCCTAAATGCATCTTCATGGAATAACAAATTCTCTGATAGTTCATGAGCATTTGAGAAGATTGAGCCTTCACTACCTAACAAAATATACAGGCATAGCAAAAGAGCATCATAGTTCATCTGATAGCTACCCTGGCTATTTCTCTTTTATACCCCTTTAAAACAGTCCCTATCTTCTGTTGGTATATGGACAGTTGTGACAAAGACCAGTGTTATGCAACACACTTGGTTCCTTTCACTTGCGTTCAAAGTTAAGCTCAGTAAAAGAAGTTTACGCTACAATTATTCAGCGATAGCAGCATTCTGAACTTGCATCACACTCCTTCCCAAATACACATGTACAGAACAGTACATAACCCCTAAATGCATTTATGTGCAGCTGAAACTGAAACACTGAAACACAGGAGGGGTTTTTGTTTTTAGGATGACACTACACTTTATGACTTCCAGAAGAGCTGAGAGAGCAATTTTCCAAGTCCTTGACTTGCTTTCATTGTCAGGAAGGGTACTGAGTCTGGGGCCAGGGAGTTACTCAAAAACAGTGAAGAACTCAGGGATGGGCAGCTATGAAAGCCCTTGAATTCTGAGGACAGCTGTGTCAGCCAACCTGCAACACAGGCTTGTCGGTATTCATTATGCTGTTCCCACAGCAGAAAGGAGCTTAAATGCTCATTAAACCTGGAACTCTTCCAGACATTAAAGCAGTATGCTGACTTGTCTAGCCTTTCAGATATGCCAGCAGCATACCACTCTCTTTTTTATGAGTATATCACTTCTTCACTGAAAAGTCTCACATCTAGGCCACTTCCTTAACTTTTAAAAATATAAGTAACATCTATTATGTTATTACTACTCCTCATGGCTATTCACACATAAATATATGTGGCACAAGAATTAAAAAATCTTTATTATAGCGCTGCTTGATCATTTAAACACAGATGTTCTCCAACAACAGTTCTTCATTCTGACTGATCTTATGATACTAGCTTGCAATAATTTCCAGCAGCTAAATTGCTAAGGAAGACAGGTAAAATTCATTCAGTACTTTCTCAATATTCCTTAGTCATATAAGCAATTGGTGTTTTACCCTATTCACCCAGCGTGATAGTAAACGAAAGGAGATTGCAGTCAGATTCTCCAATCTGCTCCTGCCGCGCCGCATCAGTAAGCTGCAACTTACCCTCAGCAGAGTGCCAAGGCAGGCTCCAGTTCTAAATAACATTGCTCCCCCTCAGTTTAGAGGTTACTTTTTCCTGAATGAATCCCTTTACTCTAGAAATAAAAACAATGTCTTCTATTTCATCTTATTCGGGGCTTATTTTCCTAGAATGGCATAACAAAACCCACCAACTGTAATCTGCCTTCCTGTGCCTTTTGTGATTTTTGATGGCAAACGTTTACAAAAAGACTGGCAAGCAAACCCAAAAAAGAAGACACAGGAGAAGGTTTCCTAAGTCAGTATTTCGTTGATGAATTTGAACCATTTACCAAATTTATAGGACTCATAAGAACAACTCCCAGCGACTTAATCTGAGTTATTAATTTACAGACATGGGAAGGTGTTACAAAGCTCAAAGTGAAGCCTAAAACAAGAGAGGAATATACAGTGGGGAGAAACATCGGCAGCAGAATGCAGACAGTGAAATAAAATTAAAATCCTTACCTATACAGGTCCTTTAAATCACAGGCACCATCATACACCTAAAACAATAATCAAAAAAAAAAAACCTACTATTTTCTCCTAAAGTAGGCATAAAACTGTGAGGGACTTCCTTTTCTTCATTCAGTTAAACATAACTTAAAAACAGTACATCTAATACCTTAGTCTCCTCCTCAACCCCTTTAACACGTTCCAGCAAACATAACCACCTGGCAGTCAGCTAAGATAGTTATTCCTGCTGCCACCTCCTTATGCATTGCAATAGCTTCACATGTTCCTTTTAACCTTTCCTGGAACACTTGATATGGTCTGAAGCTGACCTGGAAATTAACACTTCCCAGATCTGTGATTTGTGTTGCACATGCTCTTGAATTAGCACAATTACATTCTGAGTTGGTAAAAGAAAACACAGCTATTTGCAAGTGACAAACCCGAGTTCAGACTGGATACAACAACATACTTTGCTTGGGTAAGGAATTTTGACAAATCAGAGTATAACCATATGATAAAGCACAGGTATAATATTAAGATACCTTTGGTTTGGTTTTTTTGTTGGTGGTAGTTCCATTGCACTCACAATCAACATGAAATTTAGAAAGTATACAGGATAATGTCACAAACTAGTATTTTGAAGTGAAGGAATAGTGCTGATAACTGAGCCCCCATAGGTTCTGGCCATGTTCTCAGTCTAGAGTGCATCTACCAGGCAGATGGCTTAGCTAGAAAGAGCAGCTTCATTAAGTCAGGTTAATATATGATATGAAACTGAAGATTCCTCGCCAACAAATTAAACTTGAACTCACAAAAATATCCATACATATCTGCCAACACAGATTCAAAGCACTCTTATAACTTTTTTAAAAACAGAGGCCTATTTTTAAAACAAAGGTGTGAGGCACACTAGTGGGATTGGTTGGCAACCTACATAATTAGCTATGGAATTCTGAAGACTCAGAACTGAAAAACTGAGATTGCATATCTAAAACAGATTTCTCTAAGTTCACTTTTTTACTCAGTATATTAGTGTTATAAAACACTGAAAACAGTACAATACTGTATTACATTGTCTTTGAAGACTCCATACATCATAGTAGAGCCATAATACAAACAATGAAATGGTAGCTAATAGAACTGATAGGCAAATGAAATAAAAATTAATTTCTATATTGTATTTATATATCTTAAACTACAGCAGCCTGTCAGAAGATTGTCATTGGTATTTGTTATTCTCTTCGCTATGTCTACATTAGTTTTGCATACATTGCCTACATTCTCTACCTTTTACATCTATTTTATAACTGCATAACAAATTTTACTTGTGCTGGTTGTTTTATTCTTAAAAATCCATTGTTTTGTGCAAAGAAACCACAGATTAAAGACATCACACAGTGTCCATTCAGGTGGGTTAGTGACATGAAATGTGCCATTGCACCGTATTGCAAGCCTTTACAGAAAAGATTCCTCATTATCAACTGGTAGAGCTGA
Source organism: Daphoenositta chrysoptera (assembly GCA_013397915.1). Taxonomy (NCBI): domain Eukaryota; kingdom Metazoa; phylum Chordata; class Aves; order Passeriformes; genus Daphoenositta; species Daphoenositta chrysoptera. The sequence continues at coordinate 86,253 of VZRO01000601.1, read as the reverse complement.
AGGGGATACAGATTAATGGGGCTTCCTTTCCCTGTGTGAAGTGGAGGTAGATCCATGCCCAGCTGCCCTAAGTCCTCCTGTAAATTCTCCTGTAAGAATCACAGAGGTGCAATGCAAGCTTGTTTAAGAGTCAGCATCATAAAGTTTTCTCAAGCTACAAGAACTTGAAAAGCAAATGAATTCCAGCAATTGTATATCAGGCAATTTTCCACCCAGATACCTCCCATTCTTTTCCTCAATATCCAGTATTTTGTGTTGTACAGTAGTTTTAACGTGTCACTTATCATTTTATAAACACATGTTTATGTAGTGCATGAGTTCATCTCCTGCACTATCTCTTAGCAGTGACCAGCTAATGTACTGGGGTTTTTTCATTTTATGACCAGCAACACATTTACCAGCATTGTCTTAATTACGGGTTATTTTGCTTATGCTAATATGCTTTTAGAATAATAAATGAGAATACCATATCTGGGAACTGGATCCCTCTCCACACCATGGAATAAACACTGTGCCTTTGCCCATGCCACTGCAGAACAGGGCACTGACAAGTTGAGCATTTAGAGATCAGAAGTTGCATCAGTGGATAGAGTCTCCTGGCTGCCAGAGTAAGAACAAAGGCAGAAAAATAGCTTCTCAGATATATGGTTTCTCTTCATACAGCAACAGTTTTGCTAGAGGGAAAATAACTTCCTACAACTATGCGTAGATCATCTGCAGACGCCTTTATTTGAGCAATTCATGCAGAGGGAATGGGCAATTTTCAGGAAGAGGAAAATTGTAACCAATTGCTATAATGCTTTGGGGACTATTCGTCAGGAATAATAGGTCACAAAATGTAGCTAGAGACAGTGATGACTTTGAGATATCTCTATAGCAACTACATTTATTTTAAAAAAAAGCTAAGTAAAACCTTTCTGCATCATATAAATAGCAGTGTCTGTCTCGTGCAGTTAGAAGGGATTTTTGTGTTGACTGCTGCATGCATATCACCGCTGCTTCTTTAAAACCAGTGCTTGCATCTTCTGCCTGCAAGAAAAATGGTGTCTGGCTACAGAGGCAAACTAAGTTTTTGCACTGGTCTCCACACATTAGTAATGTTTCAGCTATGTGCAAAGGAAGATTCTCATTTAAATATAATTTATAAAACATGACTGCTTTATAAATTAGAAGAGATAATTGTTTTCTAAAAAAAATTATAGCGAAATATAGTGAATAGAAGACATCTGCATAAATACAGCAGCACTCAAGTGAATCAAACTCCAATTCTCTTCTTTCCCCAGCTGACTGAATAGTGGAGTATTTCTTTTCTCACCTAAAATACAATGTTTTAGAACCAAACCTTCACTTTAGCAGTGCTGGGATTTTCCTAGTTCACACAGACCTAAATTTGTGCACCCTTTCATGGAGGAAATTTACAGGAAATTGCATTTGTGCTAATACAAATAACATGAATAATAAGCAGCTTTCCTAGCTCCATACTGATGTAGAAAGGATGTTTCCAGAGCTCAGCCTCACCTAAAGACCACCTTGTCAAGCAGTGACTTTAGAACCTGCAAGTATGGCAGTTGTAAAGTGTAAGCTGACCTGGGGGCTGAATTGCCAGGGAAGCGCCGCATCGCTGTGAAGTAGGAACCAGCACACGGAGCAACACTCATGGCAGATCAATATATTGTACTGATCTGCAGGTCAAAAACTTTTTCCCCTTCCTATCAACTCTTAGTAGAAATCTTTGATCAGAAACAGAAAAAGGAACTACAGTTGCATTTAAAGCCATGATGGGGAAACAAAAGAGATTTCAATTGCAGGAGATTTAGGACCAGCTGTTCAAACCAAGCTGTATATTTGAGCACAGGTGGTTTGCAGAAGAAAAGGGCCCACTTTTTAAAAACTCAACATGATTTTTAAGAAGGCTGGACTGTACAGTTGTGTCTACTGCACACTGCTGAGGCGATTCAGCTGTTCCACACAGGCTTGCAAAACTTTGTAGGCAAACTGACTGAAACTAGAGATTACTGCCATGGGCAGCCAGTAACTTGATGGGTCTGATTCAGTTTTCTGATTTTGGAGTAGAAAAGTGTTTTCAAAACTATCCCTGATGAGGGTATTCACACTCATAAACACACACCAAACCCCTCTTTGGAGACTTTTTGTGGTTTATTTTTTGTTGTTTTTTTTTTTTCATTCACACATTAATTTTAAAAATATATATCCACCTCTAAGCTTTGGGTTCAGCTACTTTTATCATCCCTGAGTACTGTACCATTTCACTGCAACAAACAAGGAGGAATTTGATCCAGGACAGATGATCTATTTCAAGAAGTATTCATTAGTAACAACATTTGGTTTAGAAATTACTAAAAAAAATATTTCCAGCATTTCCAGTATATATAATAACCTTGCTCTAAAGAAACAAAAAAAAAAATTGCTTAGAATTTTGCAATACAGAAACATACAGTAACCTAAGAATGGACTTCAAACAGACATATCCAGAGTATTAATTAAGTTCAGGTCCAGCTTGAAAAGTATCCGCATTGGCTTGGAGTTCATCACAGTCTCGTAACTTATTTATTACACCTCTGTGAGTTTTGAAGTCTATTCTGATATTAGACAGCTAAAATAGGTCCATAAGCCCCTAGCCTAAAAGGAGTTCTTGCCTCTAATAGCCACTTTGCCCTGGAAAGAGCTGGAGTAAAAAGCACAAGTAGATCTGTCATCATTGCCTTGTATGGCTCTACAAGGTTTTGGGAATATAGATGTATCTGAATAAACTACTGTATAATTAAACTAGATGACTTTTCAATCCCTTTCTCAAACTGCTTGTAGATGACATTTTGAAGCAAGCAAAGTAAAATAACAACTAAAATAAATAAAATAACAACTAAAATAAATAACAACTAAATTTAATCTGTCAGATTTTCAGATATCAGTGAACAACTTGAGTTCTGGGAAACCTGTATTTTTTAAATTAAAAAAAAAGTTTAAATATTTTGTCACCTTTCAATATGATCCTAAACAGCAGCATATTTTTAATATATTCTCAGAGCTGTATGTAATACAGAAGGAAAGCAGACAGCATTTTCAGAAACCAAACAGTACAAAATAAAAAGAATACGGGGATTAACAATCTGCATTCAGACAAGTATTTTTAAATGTTCCAATAAAATAAAGTCTCAAGAAATTCAGTTTTAAGGATAAGAATCCTTATTTCTTTTCATCTCTGCTTCTTTTAGGAGGCTGAGCCTCCCTTAGGGTTTTTGGTTTTTTTTTCCCTTTGGGTTTTTCCCTAGGTTTTTTAGTTAATTTCGGTTTGTTTGTTTCTGTACACTCCCATACATAGTATGTTGCTTCACAGCACAAGACATTTCTGTTTAGCAAGACAGATTGCTTGTGATGGGTAATCTATACTACTGCCTTAAACCATTCCAAAGACCTCAGACTGATGTTTCCACAGTTACTTTAATTCAATAATTATCAGTGGAATTCCTTTTTACTATTATTTCTTATGTGGCCCTGAAAGCAGTAAAGACTATAAAGCTGTAAAAGGAAAAAGTTATTAGCACGAAAAATTATTTTAAAAAATTAAATACTGCAAGTTGTAAACCAATGAACACTGATATTAACCAGGATATCCAGAACCAAGAGATCTGGACTTTTCCTAGGAGAATGATAAGAGGGTAACAGAAAACAAGCAACTAGGTTGTTAAAGGCACCCCAATTTTTCTTCTATTTATTCGAAAAATGTATGTGTTTATGGAAGGAAGTTACTTCCAGCAATTGCTCCCTTTCACAGCTGGTATTCCTGTTCCATGCATTCTCTTCAGATTGCTGTCTTCAAGGACTCCAGGCATAAAAATATTATAGAGCAACAGAAGTCCTCTTCACAAGAAAAATTATGGTCAGGAAACCCAATTTATCTTTTCATCATATAATAACTTGTACACCCATCTAGTTATTTTTAGCAAAAGTCACTAGGAATCTGTAGCTGCCAGTCTAGATATTATTTTAAAAAAAAATTTAAAACCCCAAACAAACAAACAAAAAACCCCAAACAAATGAACAACTGTATTTGCTAAAATAAATCTAGTCACAATTCTTTTAAGAAAACTTTTTATAGCATGTAAAAAGCAATTAGCTGAATGTTTAATTACTATCTTAATCAAATTCATTTGCCTACTGTGTCTAGTTTACCTAGCTTTGTATATCTTGCAGCTCAAGATCAGGAGTCTATTTAAGTACAACAAAGGAAAAAACATTAGTTTTTTTGTAGTTTTGTCCATCACCAGGTAGCTGTTAAGCCTATGATAGCTATCAGAAAGGTCATGTGCAGAAAGATAATCAGTATGTTTTTCCAAGGAACTCAAGTAACACAAAGATAACAAAACCAAACTCATTACGCAAATTTAATCATTGCCTTTGCCTCACCTTGGTGAACATGCTATCTCTAAAAGTGCAGAGAGAATAGAGAAAAACAGCTTCTACTCCTTTGAATATTGGTAGTTTCTCAAAAATCGTAACACTGACCCCACTGCAGCCATTTAATTTGCCAATCATAGGTTGTCTGGGCCACACCCAAAGCTGGTGCTCTCGTGGTGCTCCTGTGAACCATACTCTTGTGTGGTGCCTCTAGCCAGAACCCAGCTTCCAGCTCCAGCTTCTCCAAGGCACTCTAACATAGGCACAGCTCTACCCACTGCTAACTGTTCAGAGCTCTTTTCCATTTCTCCACCATCTCCACCTCCCCGGGGAAGATCTTAATGGTGCTTCTACAGAGTTGGATTTTTGTACAAACTGTTCAGTTAATCCTCCCTGTCTATCACTTAGGCAATAGCAAGCAGTACAATGGAAACATATAGAATCAAAAATCCTACCACCTGGAAATTCTTTTCAAATACTGAGCTCTTTTAATCACTTCTTTTAATAATGACCACATGCAACATAGGTGCACAAAGGTAAATATAACCAAAAAATAATTTGTGAACCTTTTTTTGAGTAAATATTGATCATATGATATTTATGAAACATTTTTCTTGCAAGAATATTTTATTTTAAATAACAATTGAAAGTACCACCAAAAAAAATGTATAACCTGGAGAAAAATAACAATAAAAAGTATCACTGACATCCAGAATAATGGTAATGATTTTCTAGCACATATATGTTGCACATAAAACCTCATGCTGCAGTCTTTCTACTTATTTGGGTCAAGAATCTGTATTCTAAATTGATTATAATATTGTATATAATGCCAGTATTAAATTTTCTCATACTATATACGTTTTCTCAGATAAAGTACACATACATTTATTTTACATAGCTATATGTAAGAAAATAGTAGACAGTGCATAACATGACGTAATTTTCTTAGTTTTAAGAACTTTTAGTTAGGTATTCTTTCTGTTCAAGTTTAACCTGTCAATTTGGAAATAAAAGAATATTTTATGCTTCTTCTTGTTGCTTTTTCTTAATGCCAAGATCCTTCCAAGGAAAAAACTTGTAGAGAAGGGTGACTACTATTCCTTTTCTGTTGTGTAATTTCATTACTATTTCATCCGAAGTTGCCTTTTTTGTATAGCAAAAGTCTCCTCCCAAAGATGCTTTACAATATTTCTCCTGCCAGAAATTTAAGACAGATGCTTCATTCTGTATCCTGTTTTTTTAAGAACACCTGATTTCAGCATTTTTTTTAAAATTGGGCAATGTTTGCCTTCTATTCACAAATTCAATTACCCTTCCTTGATATGGAATAGCCTTTTACATTATTTTATTTTGCAGTTTCAAATTTTCTTCCTGCTGGTTTTTGCTTGGCTTGCTTATTTAAGTCTTCCTGCCATCTTTCGATGATGTGTCAGCCGGTCTTATCATGTCAGGGAAAAAAGAGTCAAGAAGTAAAAAGTAGCTTCAGTTCCCACGTTGAACCAAGTTAAGGTGCAGACTTCTTGTATTCCTGCTGAGACTAAAGCCTTCTAGTAGGAGCTCAAACATAAGGGGCTCATTCCTCCCTAGAACAGCTGAAACATCATCATTCTTGTATGGCATCACCTGCAAAGAGAGCTAAGAAGAGGAAGCTAAACAGAGTTCATGAGTAAATACTGGGTGACAGGCAGACACAGACACACTCAGCTAGGTTTTAATTTTCATATCCCAAAATAAGACTGTGAACATGCCTATGTACAGATAGGTCCCAGAAGTTACTAATTCAGCCAAGATCTACATTTGAATAAAAGATTCCACTGAAGATTCCACTCAATTTCACATTATGAAATTCTTGTAAGCCACAAATTACTATTATCCTAAGACAATATGAAATGACCAGTGTGAATAAGCAGATTTTTGATATGGGTGTCTTTCATACTGTCTAAAAATAACTCAACACTGATTTCACATTTACAGTAGGCCTAAGCATTTCAGCTCCCAGGTAATTCACACTATTTGCAGTTATAGTTAGACCTGCTCTTAGAAACCCAAACTGTACTCTTGCTCTTCATCACCACCTCAGATGTCAAGCTGCCCTATCTCTCAGACACTCTACCAGCAAAAGATCAACTTTCAACAAATACTTCTCTATAACTGTCATTTCTGCTGTACACATATCATCACAGCACAAGCTGAATTTCTCTCTTGTTTCTCATTTCCCAGGCTGGCCTCTTTCTATTCTCAGGTCTTACCTTGTTTGGTTACAAGGACTTAGGAGTGAAGGTTAGACAAGATGTCCTGCTGAAGAGTTCAATTGACCTAAGAAGTACTGATTCACCAGGTTTTCTTGTCAACGATGGTTGCTCAGTGATGGCAGTCTCTTCTTCCAGAGAAAGTGTTCCACTCTGAACAAAACCCGTGACATCATACATTTATATAGATTCCTCTGAGACCTGCTGCCCACTCTTTGACATGCTGGTGGAAATATGGAATTGGACTTCTGAAAACTGTTTGAAAAGGGAGAGGTTTGAAAGGGAGGCACTGTCATTCTGTATCTTGCTAGTTTACACAGATGCCACTATCCACTAAGTATGTCTCCCTATACTACTGCTTTGAGAGAGTTTAATGAAAGGTGAGTTTCTTATTTCCAAAGACTGATAGTAGACAAAAAACCCACAAGAAATTGATCATGAAAGAAAACAATGTGATGATAAAGGACCATTACAAAGGACATAGAAGCAATTTAGCAGAGCTGATCCTGGAAAGTTGCAGTTGATGTATTTGTGTAGTTAAATACATAGTTTAGATCACAGCCCAAATTATATGAAGAGGAAGAACTGTACAAGTTTTGCAATCCTATGAAAAACAGGCCTTATGCTGAGGTGCCTTGAGGCAAAACCTTTGTAAGAGTGTTCACTAAACCTGTCTCTGCAAAACTGTAGATCTCAGGTGCTTAATTTTCTGTTACTTCCTGGTGCTGTAAGTGTTTTTCTCTGGCCCAAACAAGTAATTTTGGAATAACGCTGTACAGAGAAACCAAACAGAGAAACATTAAAATCTTGGACATTCAGATAGTCAAAGAAATTTCTTTGTGGAGATGATCACATCTGTAGCCTGGCATTTCTCACTTCAGTTTTCTTTTTTCAAAGCTTCATTGCTTCTGTTAATGCTTCTCCCTTCCTCTTATTTAATTTCACTTATTCAACATACACTCTAAACTTGTTAACACTAAAAAGGTATCTGCTACTCCTCAGATGCTGATATTTCTGGTATGATGCTTCTTTTGCTCATTGTTGGCTCTGCTTTGTCTAGTCTGTAAGTACTTATCAGACCTGTTGTTATTACAGTACCGTAAGATCAGTGAAGACCCAAAAGGCACGAAGATTTATGTGCTGCTACCCAATGGACTGTGGGTACAGCAAACAGCAACTAGATCATACCCTGTGACTTTTAATAGAAATTTATAAGAGTTATTGGGAATCAGATCTCCAAAACAGTGTTGCCATTCAGGACAGGTGGCTCAAGCCTTTTTCATTTTCATTTCTCTATTATTTAATATATACACAGCTGAAACAAGGGTTGAATAGCAATGAATTGTATCATAATACAGTGACTCCTCACACAGAAAAAGTAACTATTTTAAAGAAAATATTACAGTCCAAAGAAGTTCCCTTCCATATTGTTAGCATTTCCCTTCTTTGGGGTTTGACAGAGAAGAGAAGAAATTTTTAACTAAGCATTTAATAAAAAGACTCTCTAATCTGTTCACAGAACGCAGAAATTTTATTATTTGAATAGCTGACACAGCCAACTAAAAAATCTTGGTGAGTAGGAAGATAAAGTAGTATGATAGTCTGTAATTGTTCAGGTTATAGTAATCTGACCACTAGCAATCTAGTGAGGGTTATCCTAAATTTCTGAGGGAATTTACCATACTGCAGAGATGAACTTGCCAGACACAGCAGTTTCAGTGCACCATTGTACATATCTACTGTTCAGGCTACTGTATCTCTATTACACATTTTTTTCCAAGAATACTCAGAATCACGAGCAAGACACTAGGAAATGAAAATGGATCATGAAGCTCTGAAAGGTCTCCAAACATGTTATACTGCATTTATAATATGATTTTTCACCTTGGTTTTGGTTACTTCTTGTCTAAAGTCAAATTAACACAGGAAAATAATGGCATGCATTTAGTCAGTTAATACATTCTGAGTTATTGCATGAGATGCTGCTATCATTTAGAGGAACGGTACGATTTTGGTCTAGGTGGACTTAGCAATGAATAGCTTAAGGGTAACTAAGTACCTTCTAGATCATCATATACAGACATAGTTCCATTTCCCTGATGGTTGTTAAAGGTGACAAATAAAATGACTGTTGGCAATTGCACTCCATTCCCCACAGAACAAGAGTAAAATTCAGAATACATGCAACAAAAGAATGTTGCCTAAGTGTCCTACCTAGTTTGACAGGTTGAAACAATCTCAGTAGGATAGCAAGGACAGACTGAAACAAAACAGGTCTCATAAAGGTGTCCACAGTGCCCAGGGATTGTATTTTTCAAGTGACAAAAGTAATGGAAAATTAACATATGGCTTCCCTACAGCAAAAAAAGTTCCACGCCTGTCTCCCGCACACCCTGATTCCTAAAATAGTAACTGTGTAAAGACCTTGTTATAACATGACATGTTCAGAATAAAGATGGGGTAACTGTGGTGCTCTGTAACAATGGACTGTGTGTTGTGTACTGAATTTGCAAGGTCTCAGGACTGAGCCTTGTCCAGCTTTATCTATTTAACCTTCTCTTGACCTGCCTGCAACCTCTTTTTACTTTATAAACACTAACAGCAATTTTTCCTAAATGATCAGGTTCTAGGGCTAATTTTTTACCTGTGTTATCTTCTATTGTACAATCATAGTCTTATACAGGTAGAAATAATAAGGAATTAGTCCATCTAGAATGAGACATTCATGGATAACATGATAACACAGAAAAATACAGACCTGGTGCAACAGTAGAGGCTTGAGACATAAAGAAACATGGTGGAGCTGAGAGGAGTACAGGTATGAGAAAATAAAAGATGGGACACAGGTCTGGAAACAGAAAACCCTGCAGCTATAAACTCACCAGCGGTCACTAAAAGTGGACCTGCAACTGAACAAAAGGGGGTATAGGAAAGAAAGAAGAAGTAGTATCCAACACATGTAAAAGGCACAAAATCTGAATGTGGAGCTGCAGAACAATGAAGAATGACAGCTAATGAAAAAAGCAAAAGCATCAAAGTGTGTTAGCAAACGTACACAAACAGTCTCACACAAATCCTTGAGCCACAGAGATGAAAACATCAACACGAATATGTTATTCCTAACAAAGACTGAGGAATCCTTGTAGCACTCTCACCAACACCAGAATGAAACCACTGGATTTATGTCCAAGAAGTGTCAGGGAGATTAGGAGCTTGTGAATTTTAACTCTTTATTTTCATTATTATTATTAAACTTTTCTGCATACATGTATTGTCGCTCTTCCTGTAATAATTGCATTTGGACCAGTAATGGTTCTTGCATTAGAATATTAAGATTTCAATTATGTTAGCAATAAATTCCTGGGTTTATGTGAAGTGTGTCTCATTTCCGCCCACATACAAATTTTGGAGTACAACAGTGGCTGGCATTTCTACCCACACAGTAGTTCTGAAAAAAATAAAAGGAACAAATGCTAAAGAAAGGTCATCTTTTGCAGAGTAGTTGTATGTAACTTAATTATTCAGTAATATTTAATTAAAAAAAAGGAAAACAATTATTCAAATGTTTTGCTTACTCTCCCAAATACTTCTGTAACATTGTTGTGTATAAATGGGACTGTATGTCCAATTTTGAGAACACTGTATTCTGTTCTCCTTCATGGTATACTGGTTTATTTTCAAACAAATTAAGAAAACCATATTATAAAAATCATTGGAAGCCAAAATGTTACTCAGTATGTCAGAAAACCTACTACTCTTGCTACTAAGATTAGCTGTATTTTGTCTAAATAGATTTACGCACCTTTTGTACTTATTTCTTCCAATGTCAACACTGTTCATTACCCAAAAATTATCTTCATTACCCATGATGTTTACCTTTCTAAAAAATTCAGTGACTATCATTGTACTTCTCAGTCTTTATTTTGCCAAGCTGGAAAGCTTTTCTAACTCTCCCATTGAGACAAATCTTACTTTTCCATAACACCATTAACGCTTCTTTTTTACTCATTGCAGTCAGATTCCATCTCTCCTGAATGTGAATAAGAAGTGATAGTCTTACTACCAATCCTTACTGTTAATCCTTAAGTGTTTGCCTTGTCTTTTGTACTATTAGATTTACTGTTTAATTACATCATGCTATAGTTCCTTTTGTTCACAGTGCTGTACAGCTTCTCTTCCTCCTGGTCTCCACACTTTCTTGAGGATCTGTCAGCATATTCCAAGTGTACTATGAACAGCACATTTTAAAATGTACTTTTTGTGCTTTATGAAATCATTCAATCCCTTATGAAGTTCTTAAATATTATCTGTCCCAACCCCAAGCTCAGAGGAACCTGACTTGAAAGCTCCTTTTATTTTAATAATTTCCCAGTAAGTATAACACTTCCTGATTAATCTGTTCCATACATAAGTTCCACGTTTTATCTCCATCCCCTTCTTAATCTACCTACTGCTTTCCCATGTGTCACAATGTCAAATGCTTTGTGGAAATCTATAAATATGAATAATTTTCAGTTTCTTTTGATGGGCCAATCATTCTTCTTGTCAAAGAAAAGTGTCAGGTCATCTGGCACTATAAAAATATTCAAGCTTGAACTTTTATGATAGCCTGCTTTCCAGCTTCTTCCATTAATCCAAAAGAATTAACTTGCTTCAGCTGAAAATCTTGCATCTCACTGACCTCAAAGCAAATAATTTCAAAGTACAATATTTGACTTGCCTTCCTATATTATTATAGGTTGAATAGAAAATGATCACCAGCTTCATGTTGATATCTGTAATTGAAGATCTACACCACTCTGCCAAATCCATAATCAGTACAATTCTATACACAGTTCTTCAACATCAGGAGGCTTTAATCAACACTGAAAAAGCAAAAGCATATTAATTGAGCAGTTATTTTAATGGGCATTTTTGCAACAACAAACTGGAGAAGAGTCTGCCTGTAGATGAAATTGCCATTTCAGTAAAGCATTCTTTTTACCTCACCTTTTATCAGTATACCTATATCAGAACTATATGCTTTGAAAACTTCAGGTGAAGAAAGTGAATATTTTTCCAAGCATTTAGCTGACATTCCAAGCACTCATGAGTTTCCTGCCTAACTGCTTTGCTTCCTCTGTTTACATGGAACTGTCTTGTCCATGAGCTTCAAAAGCTGAAAGGTACTAAATACCTGTATACGCCCTGTAAAATAAAGCAACCCAAACCAATCATCTTCTAAACTGTTAAAGGCAGTCCTACCATTAACCAGAAATCTTCAAAATTATTCCTGGCCTGGACACAGTTCAGATACTAGCACAGGATGGAGACCATTATAAAATGTTTTCTGGTGGTTGGTAGCCTCCTGTTTCTAAGGCTAAGAAAGTTTCAAAGTAGCAGTGCAGGCTACTCCTGGTCAATTAGTTGGTTTCACTGCTCAGAAACATCTCTGGGCATGCTTAACTTATTTGTGTAGGTGTATATACGCACAGCCTGGGCATTTAGCTACCGAGGAAATCTTACACTGCAAATTAAAAAACAGATGTAAACAGATCCCTTCAACCTCTAATAAACACAGAACAAGAAAGAAGTTTGTAATTCCTTATTTCTCCCTTTCCTCATTCTGGAAACATACAGGGATAAAAAAACTGCACCAGGAAGAATTATTTTGTGCCATATACAGTTATAGCCCCAAACACTCTCCTCATCTATAGGTATTTGATCCAGGAAACTTTTCCACAGACAGACAAACTCACATTATGCAAATATGTTTCTTTTCACACCTTCAATTAGAATCATGAAATCATAGAAACAGTAAGGCTGGAAACGTCTTCAGGATCATCAAGTCCAACCTTAACAACTAAATGTAAACCAGAGACCTGACACTTAGATGTCTTAATGGCGCTGGCCAATTCTTTTTCTAGGGTCAGCTCCCACATTTCAGACCCCAGAGTTCATTTCAGCCCTGGGTAGCAGTCATAGAGGAGTACCAGCTCCCAGCTCCACCATACATGCGTTAGATGAATTCCTACAATTCATTCTTCATCTGAGTTAAAACATGAGACTGCTTTCACTACAACACTGATGGTCTTAAGCTACATCCAGTCTGGGATGGGGTTTTGCCACAAGGAAAACATTTAGCTCACTCCCCCCCACTGGTGGCATGAGAGCACTAATCAAAACCACAGGTGAAGCACATTCTCTATTAATAGTCATTGCTGTGGCTTGTTTGAGAAGTGGTAAGCTAGTCACTTTACTATCCTGTCCTATGCTCATTAAATATAAGCTTAAGAAAGGAAGTTTCAAGGCCAAGCTGAATTAATTTGTGTTTTCTGGTCTGCCCTTTTGTTCCCCCTCCTTTCCTTTAGACCATCAATAAAACATTAGTTGTGAATGGCTGACTTGTTCCATTTCCAGCAGGTACACTCCAGACTCACTGCAAGGCTTTTCATTTTGAAAATGTTTTTGACACAACATTGCTATGTTACCATCTGCCTGAGTGACAAATCCCAGATAAACAGCTTTATTGGGACACTCTCTGTCCCTTAACATACAATCTATGCTAAACTTCTAGGGACTACCAGTTTTAAACATCCTCAGACCAAAACCAAACACTAGAGCTTGCACTGTATGGAATACATTGAAAGGTTATACAAGAATACACAGTATGAGAAGGCCAATACAGAGAAAGGAAAGTGAAAATCAGATACGACATTTATTATTTATTAAGAAGGAGAAAAAAACCCAAACAGCCTACAATCCAAGCCATGCTGGTTTTTTCCATCTCCTGATGGATGTCATAACGAGCTGCAAGAAAGGAAGAGGAGATGTGAGTCCTTTCCCTTAGAGGCAGGATAGGAGCCTGAATGTTTTCTCTACTTCATAGCAAATGCTGAAAGAGCAAAGGTCCTTTACTGCCATCACCTGGCATAAATGAAACCAGAAAAAGAAACTTAATTCTTCAAGCAATACAGTCAAAACCCATTATGTGCTGTTATGCAGATACAATGACAATATAGGCTGAGATTCTCATGAGAGTAGTCAGAGAAGCAGTGAAACTAGAAAACAATGTCTCTCAAGAGAAATAGATAGGAGAAAAATGTCAGAACAGAAAGCAGAATGATCAGGTGTATCAGACACAAAGGCAGTGGTATGGTGAAATCTCCATTTGTTGATTATGGTAAAATTTAGTTAAATATTATTGGCTTTCTTTGTGTTCCACACTGACAGTAAAATACATGCAGATGGTGTCTGGAGAGATGACACAAAATAGTGTTCTAATCTACAAATATATGTAATTTGTCATCTGTTCAGTAGATCCCATATAGAAATATATCTTACAGCTTGGTGTGACAGACATTACTACACCTGAAACCAACAAAGGAATAAAAGAGATCACAATCACTGAATGCCCCTCATCCTCCATTGCATAATCATTCAGGATTAGGCTGAGCTGCTAAATACTGAAGATACACTAAAAAACTAGTAAGTAAGTAAGTAAGTAATAGGGCCTTCAAAGCATTTTGGTTCAAAAATAAAGATTAATCCACCAACTTTGTATCATTTCTCAGAGATTTTCATGTCCACTTTTTTAACTCAATGCAGTGATTTAGTTCTAAAAAATACCCAGATGGTATGTGGACCAGCACTCTGTTGTTTGCTGTACATATACATCATTAAGGAGTTTTAAGACTCTCAAAATAATATGGGGAAAAACATCCATAATTCTTTCAAATAATTTTGTGCTGTCAGGAGAGAAATATTTCCATAGCTTGATGTTCAATATATTGTCTTTTCTTATTCAATAAGGTGAAGAAAAATGACACTAAGAATGTTGATGATGCATTTCAAAGTCTGAAAGGATGAAATTTCAGAAAAGCTGGAAGTTCAAAGAGTAGAAATACTCTTTTCTGATGTAATACATTTCTCCATTTGTTTAAGTGTGTATTAGCATGGGAAGAAAGATGTATAGTAACTATCACTTTTATATTTCTTGAACACCTGGCAAAAGCTGTCAGCTGAGGCTTTGATTTAGACAAGTGATGCCTTAGGTTTTAACTTTTTTTTCAAATCCTGTACTGCCTAGTGTGTAATTCTGAAGTTTCTTGTGGCCTGTTAGCTGCTGTTCTCTCATGCTGGTTAGACATAACAAACCAGTCTAGGTTTCCACGTGAAGGACACCAGGCCCCAAAATGTGTAAACTAAGGCCTCTGAAGAGGAGGGCAAACTTGGAGTAGTTACATCATTAACTGAGGTTATAATTGGAAAATGAATCCTGATATGTAAATGAACCAAACTCTTTTATAAGTGTGAAGAAGTCAGGACCTGGGGTCCATCTTGGGAGTAGCCTCTTGACTCCCCAGGGTGTACCTTTGAAGGCCCTTCGAATAAATACCTACCTTTATTCCTTTATTATTGTCTAGTCTCTGTTTTTAGGTGGCCATCTCAGGCATGACAAGCAGCAAACAGGTTAGTGACCTGTATTCACCCAAGTTTTGTGGATGCAATACTAGGTAAAAACCTAGGCATAAAATTCCTTGGTATAGGTATTTATGGCTCTTTCATATGAGATACCTATTGCTAACATTTGTGTCCCTTTTTGAATATAGTCAAAAAGAGAAGTGCAGACCAAAAAATTAAAATCAAATTAAAATGTACACAGGCTCAATTCAAGTTTTAATCAAATCCTTGTGCCCACTTCTTGAAAATTTTTCTTAGCTGTAACACCTATCCCAGATCAAAAGTAACAGGCTTCACATGCAGAAAACCTAGCATATTAAAGATATTACATGAGTGAAACGACAATATGAAGCATAAAAATAGAAAAGCAGGTCTGTGGAGCTTGAGTGCAAATGATTCAGGTTCTACACAAAGAGGTTAGCTTATGGCAGCACCCCTGAAAAGGCAGTCTTGTGAGGAGCTGTGCTACACTGCAAACTCACTGCTTGCACACACAAAGATTTCCAAATGCACTTTTGAACATTTACTTGGAAAAAAGCCATTTAATATTTTTTCCTGTGAGCAACTATCAAATACAGGAATTTGTCCCAAAAGAGAATCTGCAGTGAAGACAAATTTTGAAAACAAAGTAAGATGCCAACACTAACTATGAAAACTAGCAAAAGCAAAAACCTCAGCATAACCACTAACTTCGGTTTTGCATGCATCTCCTTGGCTTATAAAATATAAAAGAAGCAAAGCACCTAAGGGAAGGATTTCAAAATGTGCTAAAAACTCTAGAAGCCCATATCCCACTGGAAGTCAGAGATTTACAGAAGATTATTAAGATGTTTATATAGTGTTTCACTAAAAATCCTGTTGGACCAACAGGATTAAACTTCCACTCCTGGCTTTGCTTTGTCACATATACATAGAAGCAATGACTCATGGAACAATCCAGGTTGGAAGATACCTTTGGAAATCATCTCGCACAAGCCTCTGTTCAAAGCAGAGCCACTTCTGAAGTTAGAGCAGGTTGCTCAGGGACTTACCCAGCCAAGATTTGGAAAGCTCCAAGGGTGAGTATTCTGCATGCTCTGCAGGTAACTTCTTTCACCTCTGGCAGGTCATTCAAACAATCTGACTACCATCTGTAAACTGGAGTAAGGACACAACCTTACTTCAAGCAGTTTTACAGAAAAAAATTCAGCACCTACGACATATACATTGATTAGATCTACATACACTCAAAATCAATGTGTCTAATTCTCAAGCATTTGAATATCTCTCTACTAATATTTCAGAACTTGTAAACATAATTTTAAAAGGTCATGGATATCAAACACTTCTGTAAGACAATTCTGGTTTAGAGATCCATTTTGGAATACTTTTGAATAGCAAAATATTTAAAATTATAGGAGAAACTGGAATCACCTGATTTATGAAGCCCTACAATACATTCTTATTTTTACAAAAAGGTTAGAGAAACCTGCTCTAACTTCAGAAGTGGCTCTGCTTTGAACAGAGGCTTGTGCGAGATGATTTCCAAAGGTATCTTCCAACCTGCATTGTTCCATGAGTCATTGCTTCTATGTATATGTGACAAAGTCAGGAGTGGAAGTTTAATCCTGTTGGTCCAACAGGATTTTTAGCGAAACACTATATAAATATCATAATAATCTTCTGTAAATCTCTGACTTCCAGTGGGACATGGGCTTGTACAGTTTTTAGCACATTTTGAAATCCTTCCCTTAGGTGCTTTGTTTCTTTTATAAGCCAAGGAGATGCACCCAAAAAGGTAATAAAAGCTTCTTGAAAGGAACTGTCCGTTGCCTTATTTTTACACAGCACACTGCAGAAAAAGCCCTTCCATTTTCCTGCCTTATTTCCATTTTAGTTCAGGCCTCTTAGAGCTGCTATAAAATAAAATTGTAATAGTGTTTTTAACAAACCCATTCGGACTTTATAGGCAATTGTTTTTGCCATAGAGTGACCCTCCCTCAACTCAGGCACAGCTGCAGACTGCCAACCAACAACTTCAGTCTAAAACATTTCCTGATACATTTTCTGTAGATGAAGTTAATAGCCCTGAGTCATTGCCTCAGGCCATCAACCCTCTCAATCAGTCATTAATCCTCTGAAATTGCCCAGAGACTCAACTGTTACTGCTAAAACAGACTAAATTAGGTTTTGAACAAACAGGGCAAATGAAGGTCAGTGAAAATCAAAGAAAATTTTGAGAAGTATATAATAGGTCTGGATCAGTTCAAGGGATACAAGGACCTGACCACAGGGTCTTCTCTGGTTACTGATGACAAGGCCTGAAGAACAGGGAGTTTAACTTCAATGACATTTGGGTCAGATGTTTAATGCTATAAGCTCTCACTTCTGGCTCAGGGTCAGGCCATAAAAGATTCCTGCAAAGTCAAAACACTGAAAAAAATATATAGTTGCATCATATTTTTAGTTATCTTGGGGTAGATGATGCATTTCAAACACACTCTGTCACAGAATTCTACAGATATCGGAACACTTCTCTCCAGACTTTCCAAAGAGAAAAGATATTTGGGAGCTACCTTTGTGATGGATTTTGTTTGCCCCACCCCTACCACCATGCATACACAAAGGAAAGAATATTGCTCTTCAATGTTACAAATTATATAAATGAATCCTCATAAAATTTGTGATTTCCTTTCCCGTCTTCGTTCTCCAGCCCCATTAATTAGTCATTACTATTGCTACTAAGTAGTTATAATCAGTATTCCTAACCAAGAAACAACAGCATTACTTGCCAGCTGTCTTCAGTTTAGTTTATCGCCTTATATAGCACAGTCAGCTGACCATACCTAGCGGACTCCTGCAAAGGTGAATCCCCCACCTCTACAAAACCAGTTGTGCTTGCACCACTAACACCATCTTCCCTCCCAGCTCCTGGGGAATTCATACATGAGTGGACACTGCAGCAGCATATGGGCTAGCGAGGCTTAGTGAATGAAGAGTCAGCTCAAACATAGTAGAAATATTTAACAACAAGAAAGCAAAAGTGGAGCACAACATTCATAAGCCTAAGCTAAATAAGACTTCCCTGGTTACGGATTGTATGATATACCTGTGCAGCTCTTACAGAGAGTAACAGGGTAGAACTGCAGCAACTCAGAAGCTGTAAACATTGATAATCAACTGGTATTGTGGAATTAAAAAATACATCTTTAGAATATGTCAATGTCATCATTTTATAGACCATTAAGTAATCAGTGAAACATGCAAGTCAGGTAATGCCAAATGAGTGAGCAGGACTTAATGATGCCTTCAGATTGGTCACTTCAATCCATACAGAGAAACTAACAGGACAAAGAGAACTGATTTTCACCCAGATTCAGTATTTCCCATGTGTTTTGGAAATGCTGTGCAAGTAAACTTCCTTGCTTTTGCATGGTCTCTGCTAGAGCTCCTACATGTTGTCACTGTACCAATAAATTGGTGTATTACGCAAGTACATCCAGTGGCTACGACTACAACGTAAGCAAAGATTAGGCTGAAATATTTGTCATTTTCTTCTAATACATGATTTTTGTTAGTGATACCCACTTTCACAGCTTTCTAATGCAGTGTAACAACGCAGGAACTGTGTGGGCATTGGTCACACATGATCTATATTGCAAAAACCAGTTCTTGTTATCTTTTGTGAGCATCACAGACTGTGCCTGCCATGGAATTTGGCAGATAGGATACTTTTATCCTCATTTCCACTTTTGTCTCAGATAAATAATTGCAGCAAATGAAGACCCTTATGTACTTAACCCAATCTGCCACTATATCCCAACATTTTTACTTCTTGCTCAGCTACTTAGATCTCGTGAAGATCATATACTTTGTTTAAAATCTATCAGTGCCTATTGTGTCTCTTCTTAAGTTGGTATTATGCACTGACTAATGCCACAGAAAAATATATTAAAAACTGCATATATGTATATAGCAAAATATTTTAATCCCCTTTGACTCTTGCCTTATTCTGGACAATATGCTTACAACCAAAATTTGCAGCAGTTTAGAATTCTTGGTTTTTTTCTTAACCTGTTGCACATAAAGATTTGTCAAGTTAATAACTTTGATTCTACTGCTACTGCTCACTAATTCAAATCAGATCAAGCTAAAAAATCTATGTTCCCAGAGAAAACGTATGGCACACTGAGTAAAAGTAAGCCAAACACAGATGACCAGCTGTTCACCTGTACCACAGAAATAGGGATTAGCTGTTAAGTGCCATGCACAGCCCAACTGGCCTCTGTCCTTCAGCAGTCTCTGGATCAGCATCAGAAAGGTGTAGTCCGAGCTAGCTACTGTTTTGGGAAGCAGCCTCCCACAGCAGCAAGAGCTGCTACCCCAGCCCCTACTGGCAGCATCAGGAAAACATCTGCCTGGGTTCCTCATAGAAGCCTTATGGAAAGCTTCATCTGGAAGGCTGCTCCCTCTCTCAGCAGTCACCCAGGAGACACAAGGGCTATGGTTATGCAAGTGCAGGTATAGTGGGTTTTTACGAAGGGAACTGAAGAGGAACAGGCCCACCTGAGGGCAAGACAAGGACACCATTCCTCAATCTTTGAAGATCCTCTGAGCACTGCCAACTCACCTTCCTTACCAAGAATCCCACCTCACCAGCAATCTCTGGCCATCCACCATGACCCACTGGCCAGTTTTTGCATCACTTCTGAGCTTCAAAGACTCCCTCATGTTCTTTCAGCAGACCCTCAGAACCCCTACAAGTCTCTTCCTAGTCCTCCATGCCAGCTTCCCAAAGCTTCCTCTGTTCCTCAGCCCCACGTTCTCTTTAAGTGAGAACATAATGGTTGCATTAAAAAAAAAAAAAAACCAGCAGAAAAAATTTATGGAAAAAATCCATGAAGAATTTGACAAGTAAAAAACATGCTATGTTCTTGGCCTACTTTTGCAGTTTTTTTCCAAGCAGTTATTATTAGCCGTTCTCAGAGTCAGGAAACTGTCTTAGATACACAATTGGTCTGACATGCTTTTACAGTCATGGTCAAAAACAAATGGTTGTTTATAAAAATTTTTAAAGCCACTCATCTCTTTTAAGTAATTATTTCCTCTGTCATTTTACTTGGCACTGTCAGAATTACTAATCCAGTAAGTTTGACTCCCAAAGTAGTTGTCATGGAAATTAAGGGGTTCTTGCAAATTATTTATTTTGGTATTATAGTTGTACATATTGCATATATAAACCAAAACTGAAAGAATTGTATGACACTGAGTATCTAAATTAATCCCTGAAGAAGTGATATGTACAGTTTTGTAAGTGCTTACTCAAAACAAATAGTTTTGAGCTTTCTCTTTTGTTTAGGTCCAGATAAAAAGAGTAGCTGTTGATTTAATTAACTTGTGATAGAAGATCTCAAGTCTCTTGATTATGTTCTCTTGCAAAACATACTACCAGTTTGAAAGTCTCCCTTATTTTATAGTTCTTCTACTCCAGATGCAGAAAATTCCTCAGATTGACAATCTCCAAATTGAAACACTGCAAGGGCAGCCATTACATCTATTTCCCATTGGGATTTATACCTCATTACTCAATACAGATTGCATGCAGATCATGTATAGCTACAGACTCAAAACTGCAGTTTGGGTTTTTTTAATCAAACAATTAATTGGTGGTAGCCAGGTTTTTTAAAAGTGTGGTTCATCTACATTTTTTATAGATGCTCCTGCCAAGATTTGAAAGGAGATGCTAGAAGTGTAGGAACTTTGAAAATCCGGATATCTAATTAGGCATGAAAATGAGATTTAGGAACTATATGTTATGCTTTTCACTCTGAAATCCTGGAAACAAAATTCACTGGTATATCATCAAATTAACTTCATATCAGGGTTCTGCTTCATGGTAACATTGTTAAAATTAGGATTTTCAGAAATATTTCTTTGAGAACCATAAATGAGAGCAGTAAAAAAAAAACACACAGGATTTTAAATTTTCAATTAGACCCATTTGAGCTGCTCTCACTTCAAAATTTTAGGATATTAACATCCAGAATTCTGGCTTAGCCTATCAAGCAAGGTTTCAAGTGACATATTTCTACATAGAAAGGATACACATGCAGCGGATGTTGAAATTTATTGCTATTTCTTCATCTACACACACCATTTGAAATGCTTATGAATATGAGAAAGTATTTTTGATCCTTGAATATTTCTCCTCATTCTACTCAGACACTGCAGAAGTGTAAGAAAAATACAGAAACAATCGGCACAGTAGGTTTGGGTCTGCTTGCATGTTGGTTGATAACCTAATTCTGGAATTTTTCCCCAAAAATCTCATGGAACCACTACCTCATCCCCAAGGAAAATATCATTTGCTCTTCTGCATTTTTCATTTCCTTACCTTCCAACAATACTTGCACAACTAAATAAATAGTAGTTGGAAATACCCCAAATTTGCAAAGGAAAAAAACCCCACAAACCTATGTGCCAGCTCCCGAAGAGTAATTTTCTTCTTCTTTACCTTGTCTTCTTTTCAGTACTGGAAACAGTGGAAGCACAGCCTATAGCTGTAGCCGAGGACTCAAGCGTGGGGGCATAATTACAAGCCCCCAGGATCATTTCCTGTTAAGATACATAAAGAAACATTTGTTTCAGTTGCCTACAGTTTTCTCTTTTCCTATACTAGGAAGAAGTGAGATATTAACAGAATAGGTAAGTAGCTTTATCCTCCTTTCCAATACTCAGTATTCATAATTAAATAGTTGTGGGAGGACAGAGGCAATACTTGTCACATGCTGCACTTCAACCTTTAAGGATTCAGCAGCTTCCATTTACCCTTTTTGAACACACAAGCATTGCCAGAAAAACTCCAATGAACTCCTGCACATTAACTAGCAAAATGTGTGTAATTATCTAATAAACAGGCTGATGGACCATTTTGCATAATTTTCTTCTAAAGCATTGCCCAGATCATCACAAAGTGCATATTATCATAAAACCAATTTAATTTCATATGCAGTACATATCACTCTAAAAATTCAGGCAGATTTTTTACAGCATCATTAACAGAAATTAACAGCATTAACAGCAGGTCCAGACCCTGTATTTTTAGCAATCTGCTGAACTGCACACAATACAGCACGTGTTTCTACACAGCTGCAATACCTACACTGGTTTGGAAGCTGCTGCTCTGCAAGTAGATGCTATTCAGGTGTTTATTTTTCCAGATTTTTGTTCCAAAGCCAGTAAAGCTGTATCCTTCCTTCAGCTAATCAAATTTAATGCATATTCATTAAAACTAGTTTGGCCTGAGTTGCAAATAATTCTTTTAAAAAATATAGAAAAGAAGAAAGTAAAACTGTAGGATGACTATGTTAAACATGTTACTGTCCTAACTAGTGTACCTGGTAAAACCTAAAAGGAAATTCTTTTACCAAGAAAAATACGTTTCATGAAAAATATTTAGGCATATTTATGTATTATATTTTCCTAAGATCTGACAACATATCAAATTCCCTTGGACTGTGGCATACTTTAATGTTGCTTTGAAATGATCAGCATGTCAGTACCTGCACAACCAACAGTCTCTTAGTGAAGATCAACTAATAATGTCTCTGGGCCTTTTCCCCTCAAACTATAAGAATCATTCCATTGTAGAAGAAGCCAAATATCAATAATTATGACATTTAAAAGAAAATTCAGAGTCTCTCAATTCTTTTGCTTTTCTAAATCCTATTTAGCTGTTTCAAGATGCTTCTACATAGAATAACTGACAAAAGGACCTAGGCTCAGTGGTAATACTAGTAATCACAAATATGTAGATATGATTTCAGAACTGTATTTCTAAGTCAGTTGCTGTGTATTACATCATGCAAGGAGCTCTCATAGTGAGTTTGTCAGCAGCACAGACCCTGATAATAACTACATCATCAGTAAGTAAAGAAGATGAAAAGGACAGACTTTCATGAAATAAATTTAATTTTACTATTATGCCATGCTAAAGTGCCATACTCCTTCTACACTCGTGAAATAATGGTGATGGGGACTGGGTTTGCACTGCATTTCTGGGACAATTTATAGCAGCTGAACATTTTTGGAATGATAGGGGAGATCTGCCTGAAGCTCACAGTGCAGCAGGTGATCCCTCCTGTGCCAGAAAGCACTAGTCTTCTACACTGTTAACTGCTAATTGGGATGCTAATGGTGCCTGTCCTCAGCTGGAAAAGGCTGAGCAACTTGTTTTAACTGGAATTGGCTTCATCTGCTTAAAAAGAGTTCCAGGATTCACAGTTTTGATCTGCCCCCTCACAGTAGGAAGATCCTGGCTACAAGTGATCTGCACAAGACCCATAGACCATTACTAAGTTTCTAATAATGGGGATATGTTACCACGACAGGGTCCTCAGAAAAGATCCCAGTGAAGCTAACTGGACATGGGTGTCAACAACATCTTTCCCTCTTTAATTATCCATGGTGGTATATTTGTCTTATCATAGAAGAATGAGTGAGTCAAGTAAGGCGATTATGAAATTTTGCTATTTTATCTTTAGAGAGTTGTAACAGAAGCAGCCAGGCAAGCTGAAAAAGGTGTGCTAATTGAGACACAACAAAAGAGTTAATTAAGAAGATTTCATGATGAAGGGCAGAACTAACAGCTGAACAGAAGAATTCTGTTATCCTGTGATTCCCCATTGACTAATCATTGCTGGGGGACGAAAAATGAAAATCCTTTACAGGATTGGAAATAAAACTCATGTTTACAGATTGACCAAGAAATAGCAAAAATCACTAAGTTGTTTTTGCTTTGCACACACTTGCAGGTAAAATGAGTGGAGGATCAGCAGAAAGTGCTTTGGCAACAGAAGCAGGGAGGGTGGGGAGAATTTCATAGGTAATTCCAACCTTGGGATACAAAAATACATTTAGATTGTCATCCTCCTGGAGAGGAAAACGCCGCAGCAAATAAAGAACAACTAAAACTAAATAAAGCAAACAAATATGTTTGCAAAATATATTCTGAAATGTGATTGTGTGCTTCATAACTATTTTCATCACAGAAATGGTTTCATCTTACATGAATACGATGAAATAAAACCTTGGTTAAACCTTGTCTAATAACATAATTTATTCTCAGTGATCTAATTAATAGACTATACAGTACTTCCCAAACAACATTAGAGAAGTTGTATTGCTGTTGCAGCACCCCACATCCAGATTAGGCCCAGGGGTTACAAGGGTCTGTGCTGTAATCCTTCCTCTGCAATCTTTGCTGTCAGCTCCTCACCCTCTATAATCGTGGTGGTCATCTGCCTAACAAATTCAAGGCCTACCTTTGACTAAACAAAGCTGCCTCACCTTAACTCAGACTGCTTTTCACTTTTGAGTTGTATACGCACCAGCTACAGATGCCCAAATGTACCAACCCAAAAGGGAAAAAATGTTCTCCTAACAAGAAAACAGAGGAGAGCAAGAGAAGCTCACAGCAACACCATCCAACGCTACATTACTGTTCAGAACACTTACTTTACCAACAACTAGAAGCATTATCAAACGCAACTATTCTTCCCACCAAGGCAAGACAAGAACTGTGCCAGGCAGACAGAAGTTGCTTCAGTGGCCCTAGGCAAGCTGATGCAAATTATACCTCTGGCTATAGATCACCTTCAGTGGTGTTTGTTTAAACTTATTTTTTAAATTACAAAATTCCAATACAATAAAGATACCCATCCAACTTAATTTCTTGAAAAACCTGTGAATCACTGTGTAAAGAGAAAAGATTTCTCAGATACTTTTTGCTTCATGATCTGGCTTCAGATGTACTATGAAACAGGATTGCCATCTCTACCTCCTGCCTGTAGCCTTCATTACAAGAAAACAGAAGTGATTATCTGATGAGCCATTTAGAAATGTGAATGTGCAGAGAACAAATACCTACTCAGAAGCAAAAATCAAGAGAACAGATCTTAGCCTAAAAAAAAAATCAGCAGAAGAGTCAGCAATTTTTACACCTGAGAGGAAAATTATTGGATCCTCTAATAGAAGGACTTAAGCAAACCTGAGTTTCAATCAGCGGCTTGTTTCACAAAATTTCCTATGTCTTCAGTTCTTTTTTTCAGAGGAACGAGAAGCCATAAGAAGCCATGGGCCTATTACATGCCATAGGAAGATCAAATCCATTACGTTGGTTGGTAAAGACCAACAGTAAATTCTTAATTAAGATCAAGATAATTTTTCTAATGTTTTATTCATGGGATTATCAATGTCCATCAAGTCCTCAAATCCTTTTTTTGCCAAAATTAACAATTTACAGGATTCACCAGGCAGTATCTAAAAATATTCAAAAATATCATTATACAAAATGATGTCTTAAGTGCTGTTCAGCAATGCAAAACAATGCATTTTTTCTAATGTGCTGTCTACATCTACAAGATAGGCCTTTGTCAGTTACCATGTAAGTATGGAGTGAATTTTAATTGTCCATGCCACATTTATTGCTCAGCATCTTCTTCCCAAATGCTTTTGAAAACCATAATACCTCTTCTGCTATCGCAGAAACAGAGAATCACAGACTCATACAATAATTTACCTTTGAGAAGGCCTTTAAGGTCATCAAGTCAAGCTGGCAACCCCACTAAACAATTTGCCTAAGCACCACACCTACATCTATTTATGGCCAAGCCATGAGCAGCCAGTTTCTCCAGGAGAATGCTGTGGGAAATGTGTAAATATCTTTTATACTAATGTCCAGGTAGACAGCATCCACAGCCTTTCCGTCATCCACGAAGTGAGTCACCCTGTCACAGAAGGCGATCAAGCAGGACCTGCCTTTCATAAACACATGCTAGCTGGGGCCTGATCACCCGTTTGCTGTGTATGCATTGCATGATGTCACTCAAGATGATCTGCTCCATGACCTTCCCCAGCACCAAGGCTAGGCCTGCAGTTCTCTGGTTACTGGTGCCTTTGCTGCCTCATGGATCTCCATCCACTGAGACAGCAGACCAAAGGACCTTGCTAGCACACCATCCCCCAAACTTTGGCATGCTGCCCACACAAACCCCTCTACTGAGCCTTGTTTTATCCTTTTCCTCCTTCGAATCTATTTTAAAGCTCTTCCAATGAGCTCTGCTAACTCCTAAGCTAGTGAGACAGTGGTACCCCACCTGTCACCTTGTAACAGGTTAGATTTAAGTAACAACCTGAAACACCAGCTCACTTCCGTGATTAAGTTCACTAATTTGTTTCTGTGAGATATAAATATATCGATTAGAAATATGACAAAAAAATACGGCAAAAAATATATAAATTAGAAATACGACAAAACAGGCTTAAATACTTCTAAATAGTATAAAGACAGTTTATTGTTACTAGGTAGGATTAACAGGAAAAAAACTACACCAAGAAAGTAAAAAGGAAAAAAAACACATTCCTTCTTTTGCCAATTCTCCACCCCTCCCCCCTCTCTCTAGAGCTC
>VZRO01000601.1:30963-59655 GCA_013397915.1 Daphoenositta chrysoptera | reverse complement strand
CTCTGCACTGATCACGGCTCTGCCTCCCCATCTCCACTGCTCAGTTCCAGCCAGCCTGACTTACTTGTTTCTTCTTTTAACTCCATGATGAGCAGTTTCTGTTGAAGAAAAACTTTTCCTCTTGGATGTTGCCAGTTGTTTAACAGCTTCTTCGGTTTGAAACAGTTAAAAATCGGTTTCTTCCAGGCCCACGGAGGACCCGGGGAAGTGGGG
Organism: Daphoenositta chrysoptera; assembly: GCA_013397915.1. Taxonomy (NCBI): domain Eukaryota; kingdom Metazoa; phylum Chordata; class Aves; order Passeriformes; genus Daphoenositta; species Daphoenositta chrysoptera. The sequence goes on along the minus strand of VZRO01000601.1, from coordinate 59,442 downwards.
GAGGGGGAAACCCCTCCCCATTTCTCAGGGGCTGCTTGGCATCTTGCTGCAGCCTCCCAATTGCTCTTTGACTGCTTGCAGCTTTTAGGGGAAGGGGGGGGTGGTGTCCCGATGCGTGCCAGGGACTCCTTATCCTGGCATTTAGGGGAGGGGTGCTCAGCCCCGGCCCTCCAAGGCCGGGGCCCGGAGCTCTCCCCTCCCCCTCCCCCCTGCGTCCCAGGAGCCGCTGCTGGATCAAAGAGACTTCTTCCGGGCCCCCTGCAGTTTAAATATACAAAATCGCAGAAGCATTTATTGGATTAAAAAGCTGTCAATTAATTTTCAACTCCAACCCACGACACACCTGCAAGCTTGGTGTTGCATAAACTGACCTATGATAAAAACCCCCAAAATTCTGCCCGTGACAACAGGCTCAGAGCCAGGTATTGATCTGCTAGCTCTTCCTGTTTTCTCCATCCTTCATTGCATCTGGAAGGACAGAGGAGGGCGCTACTTGTTCTCCTAATCCCTTATCCAGTTGTTCCAAAGTCCTAAAGTCTCTCTTGATTGCACTCAGACTTTTTCTTGCTGTTAAGGATAGTAATCTTATGGCCATACCAGGGCAGGAAGCTCTCTCTGCACATCTTTAGCCTGGGCCCAAGGGAGCCAGCAGACTTCCCTGTCTGCATATAGGGCTTTCTGCTTTGTTCAGAAGGGAGTCTCCTTTAACCATGACTGATCTGTTATGGAAGCAGTTTTGAAGCAGGGCAAAGGGCAGCTTTGACACCTCCAAGCTAAATGAACCATTGCCCTTGTTAACCATCATTATTTTTCAGTTCTGCTCATAGATCCTCATACCTATTATGCCAGGGCACCTGGGAAAGTGGCTAAGGCATTCACCCCAATTGTACTATTATTTAGTCAAAGTCCTCACAGAGCTCAAAATTTCATTCTTTGTTTTCATGTTAGAGGAACAGCCTAAACCCAGAGGAGTATTAGCTTGGTTTTTGTTCTTTAAAATCTACCAATACTTGTATCAACTGAATGTTTCTGCTTTTGCATCATGGTTTGTCAGCAGATGCATATGGCCAATAACACTCCTGTGTCCACACCTGCTACATACACCTCCAGCCTTAGCCACCAGCATAAAGCTGCAGAGGCTCACAGTCTTCTCACAACTTGTGTCATCATCGACTGGAATTACTAATCCCACTGTATGCTGAAAAGCAGGAGTATTTTTGAAGGATGTGAAGTCATTTCTTTGTGTCCTGCCTGGATTTTGTGCTTTGCCAAGAAAAGTTAACCCATGACTCTTATACTAGGGCCAGAGAAACATGGAAACATCTATAATCAAAGTTTTGGCCAATTGAGGATCAAAGATAAACAGCTATCATGAGTGTAAACATAAGGCTGTATTAAAATTATAGTCTATTTTGTGAAATCTTCAATCAATCAGTCAATGATGAGGAAAATGTCAGATCACAGATATTGAATCAAAAACAAACTATAATATACAAGGCTGAAATGTTTAGATGAGTCTTCTGTACATTTGGAAGTAGTACACAATAGAAAAGAGGAAAAAAGCAGAATAGAGAAAAAGAGATTCACATGCAGTTTTAATGACAGATTTTGCAGAATTTGGACTGAATGTTACTGAAATTACTCTAATTATCTTTTTATTAGAGACTTTGCACAACACCAAGAAAATGCAAAGACACTGAGTAGGTTTCTTATTGACAGATAAACAAAAAGATTGTGTAATTTTTTTTAAACCCTTAAAAGACACCAAGCGTAAAGGAATAACTATAAAATAAGGATTCAATATACCTGGAAAATAGGTTTCCCAACATCATGCAGTAATGGCTATTCTTTGTAAAGAGATGTTCATCAGAGGGCCTAAATACTGCAGGAACTTGTTTTGACAAAAATGTAATGGCTTGGAAATAACAAGAAGGAAGTATAATCCAAGCTGTGCAAGTTTCTACAAGATAAAAATTCTGTTCAGCAGTGTACATCCTCAGGCTTAAATATAAGATTCGACATACAGAGGAAAATGAAAATTGTGTTTGGGTGTACATAAATTCCGCAGTCTGGAGGCCTTTGCCTTTGAAAGTATGCAAAAATTACTGTGATTTTTCAATACAGAGATCAAACTGATCATAAGTGAAGCCAATTTGCCTCTTTCCAATTGCCTCTGAACAATAAAAGAAAGGGTACTCATGCCTTCTTTTCCATGGAGATACTGGAAATCAAGCCCATAGGTTTCCAGCCTAATGTAGTTTTTCCTGCCTCCCACTTTTTAAGTTATTTATACTCACAGAATAATATACTGTGTACAAGATAAAGACACGAGTATCAGTTCTTACTTAATGCTCTTCATGAACAGCATCTAAGTAATTTTTTAAAAGGTAATGTTATACCCGCTTATGGAGGGAAGACGGAGACACAGATGGGGCAGTTAACTTTTCTATGGAGCCTCAGCCCATTGGTTGCATATAAGAATGCAAACCAGGCATCCCAAAGTCCCCTTGGGGTCTTTTTTGTCTTTTTCACAACACCGAAAATTATGGCCAAGCTACAGAAATCATAACTTCAAACTATCACAGAAAAGATGTTCTCTCAACATTGGGGAGCTGTTTAAGATGATTCTTTCTTTTCATGGCCAACTTTGAAAAGTTAGGCTTATGTTACTGTGTATGTCTGTAAGCTTTCCTCCTTAAGCACACCAGACATAAATAATTATTTTTTTCAGATGAAAGTGCATATGCTAGTGCCAACCTTACTCCAGTCACTAGAGCAACAAGAAGAACACACTTACAAAATGCATGAGCCAGATAAATTCAGCTCCTGTTTATGCATGAGTTGTGACGATCATCATTGGCAAAGAATTTAAAAACAGATGACTGGCACTAGGCTATTAAACAGACAGCATTAATTTTACTCTTTCTCCTGCTGTATGCAGTACTTTTCACTTACATCCTTTTGACTTCACTTCCTAGCAGAAAATTGTTCTAGTTTAAGTATGGAAGTGATTATCATTCCTTCCTTCCTTCAGATTCAGGCATCCAAATAAGTGAAACTTCAGCAGCGCTTAGCATCAAGCAGCTTCCAATCTCCAAGGCTAATAGAACTGCTAGGATTAAAAGTGGTAAGAACAGGCTTAGCTATCTGGAATAATGTAGGCAAAATATCACATCATTTTTATGTTAAGCAATTAGATAGTGAAAAAATAATATCAAGCCTTACACTGAACTAATCAAGGCTAAGTTATAACATCATATCAAACCTTTATTAAACTAATCTTTGGAAAACAATTCTCACAAGTTCATTCACTCTATCAATAACACTTTAGTCACAGCAGTTGCAGTTCTGCTGTAAACAACTTGCTAATTGTATTTCTCAGTCTTTATGGTGAGAGACATGCTAATAGATTTAAGCACGTCATTACAACAGAAGACTGCCTTGCAAGAAACAAAAGCTCCCAAACAAGCTACTCTCTCCAGCTAAATCATAGTCACCCCACATACACACCTGTTGCGGTTTGGTTATTTTGGATATTGTTAAATGGTTTGTTCCCAGTTTTCCCCTTCTCCTGGTGGTCTCACCCCGGACCCCTTCCCCGCCTTCCCCCCGTCAATCTAATTGTTAATCTCTGTGAGCAATCCCCTATTCCTCACCAGTTCTATTCCCCACTGAATGGTGCTGCTGTTCCTCCCCTTGAGCCCTCTCTGGTTGGTTCTTGCCCTGAGGGGCAGCCCCTGGACCCTCCTGGCTTGTGTTCTGACTGGCCAATTTTTGTATACGCCCCTTGTTCCCTCCCCCCTTTTTAACCCTGTGAAAACCTCAGATCTCTGGATTCGATCTCTGACTCTCTCCCTGCAATAAACCCCTGAGAGCCACATCGGATCTCCGCCTCCATTTTGCCCTTCTCCTCCGGCGTGCTCTGCCACCCTCTGCTGAGGGATTTCCTCCCAGCCTGCGCAGCCTGGCTGGAGGCTCTGCTGCCCATCCCGCTCTCGGGGACTCCCCGACTGCTGGGGCGAGATGACTGAGGGTTTCTCCTCTGATTTCTCCGGGCGAGGGCTGAACCCTCAAGCCGCCGCGCGCCCAGACACACCCCCAGCCACTTCGCTTTTTTCTGAGAGCTTGCATGGGAGATGAGCAATATCCATTTTAAGTATAAACATGCAGTAGAGGAATGTTCCATCATCTGCAAAATCAAGTGCTTTCATAATGGAAACAGCGCTTTGATTTGACAGCATACAAGAAGTCATACATTCATTATGATTTCTGCAAGTGTCCCTGTAAATCAGTGGTGTATAATCACTAATTGATTATATATGCTCATTTTGGCATAACTCCCAATGTATGACAAGACTTAACAACTGCAAGACATTTAAACAACATTTTACAATTTTACAATTTAAACAACAATTTACAACAACAATTTAACAACATTTAAATCAGGATTAATGTAGAAAGTTACAGCAACATCTTCCAAACACAGCTAGGCTTAAAAAATTGCCTAAATTCAGAATATTTATATTTTATTTGTATACATTTCATTTAAAAAGTAATATGCTATCTATGGGAGCACAGTGAACATTTCATTATATATATAAAGTAATTCTTAAATGTTCTTCATAAAAACATCAAATCCTCCAAGTGTTTTCAGCAAATTATTTATGTATAATTATCTGATTTATTTTTGAAACTGTTATTGGATAAGTTACATGTACAATTCATATGCCATGAAATTAATAAAGCTAGTAATAAAATACTCTGTTAATCAGAACAAAAAGTTCATCCTTGTATTTTCATAAAACCATAATAAATCTAAACTGGATCAAGAATGTATCAAGAATGCTATGAAACACTGCTGCCATCTACACAAATTAGTATTGAAGAAATTTGGTATCTGTTTCCCTTTAATTTTGCAGCAGTATTTTAGGCAGCAGTTTTAGGAACCTTACTGCTGGAATAATTATGCAATTTATTGATCTTCCCTATTATTTTTTCCTTTCTGTGAATCTTTTCTCAAAGGAATGCCTTTTTCTTCTGCTATGGCAAATTTTGATTTTGTAAATTCAATTTAATAAAACAAGGCATTTTTGAACACTGTGAAAAACATCCAGGAGGCTATTATAAATGGTATTCAGAACAATTCTGCTTAAGCATAAGAAAAAACTCCTAGGAAGAGTCATTTCCACCCACTCATATTTCCACTACCTCACCATGTAACTTCCTGAATATATCATAGATATATTCTGTATAGTCTGTAATTTTAAATTTGTCTCAGGTATAAATTAATTCTCTCCACAAAAGTATCCTAACTCTCCTGCCCAACCACCCTATGAACAGCCTAAACTTCACTATAAAAAGTCATTAAAGGAATAGCTCATATAGTGCTGGACTACAGCCAGTTTTTCTATGACAGCAGAAATCTGTCTCAATTTCATACAAATATTTCCTTTTTATGGTGAATATATTTAAAGCCTAGGTTTTTTTCTTATAAATGTTAATTTCTATTGCATTTTGAGTTATCAAGAGAAATTATTAGAGGGAAATTGCTAAGAGAAGAACTCATAGGAAAAAAAGTTAAAGCATCTGCATACATTTTAAGGGCGAAAGCAGCAAACACAATGCTTTTTTCACATGGATCCTTGCAAGGACTCTTTATGCCTCAAAGTACAACTCTGTTTACTAAACTTCTCTTTATTTGCTTAACTATTTCCTTCACTTGGGAAAGAAAAAAAATAATCACAGTTTTCTGTGGACAGCATATGATAAAATATGAAACATAATCATTGAGTGTAAGATGAGATACAACCCCTAAGTAACTGGTTGTGGAAAGACCTTGCCTTTAATTTACCCAGTTGGATGTCTGTTCTTTCCACTAATTAATTTTGTGCTCAGTTTTACTGTAATCTTGGGAAATACAATAGTTGAGAGATAAATATGCAAAACAGGATTAGGTATAAACTGTCTCAGCACAAAAGAAAAAAAAAGGCAACTTCCAAATAAGGGAATAATAAATTAGAAAGAATGGTTTTATTGTATACTCAACCTTTGAGGCAATATAAGTGCTATGCACTTGTTTGACAAATATGTGTTTTATTTAAAGTCATAAAAACAATAACAGTGACATTTCCCTACATCTGTATCATGTGGTTTAACATCCTATCCATGACTAATCGTTTAAAACTAACTTCTGTAAACAAAACAACTTCAATAAGTGAAATAACTTCAATAAGTGAAATAACTCTTAAAATCAATTGCTATTTGCCATGGTAATAGCAAAGACTTAAGAAATATGTATTTTACTTTTTTGGCATAGACAACCTGCTTCCCAGAAATGTGAACAGTGAGAAAATGAAATGTCTGTAGGAAGACAATACCAAGACCAGATTCTTATTCTACCAGCATTTACACATTGCCATTGAAGTTGCATACTGACACTATTAATTAAGCTTGACTGCCTCCTTTTCCTTTTTCTTTTTTTTAGGCAAATTATTGGGAAGTTTTATTACAATTAAAAATTCCTGGCCATACCCAGCTCCCACGCAGAGACTAGCAATCTTATCACACCCCAGCTTCAGAAGGGAACAAAAATGCTGCATTTTGCTCTTGAGCTGTTACGTCTAGTTGAAATGGGCACCCACCCAGTATGGATATCAGGGAACCAGCACGTCCAGGAGTGCTGGACAGCACACATGCTCCAGAGAATAATATTCCCTATGAAGCTGCTGGTGCAATCCCTAACTCCTTCCAACTAAATTTTCGCTACAGCACATCGCCTGACATTCAGAGAAGACCTGAACATACTTGTTGGCTTTGTCTCTATTCGCATGGCAAGGTTGGGAAGAAGAAAAAAACGAAAGAGGAAAGAGAGAAGATCAACTGGACCTCTGCTTTCAGCATCTCTCTTTGGGGCACCAAAACTATGAATGGTGACAGTGATGGTGTTGGCTCTACCCTCCAGCTAAGGAGACTTGCAGCCACCTCATGGCTTGAGGTGGCATGAAAGGATGTCATGAAATGTGTGCTGTGGGTCTTTATGCTTTGTATTGTGGAAAAACCCTGCCATTTCTGTGGGAAAAAATAAGCATTTTGAGAAATTAAAGGAAGGCATACTGTATCTTCTCTAACTTTAATCTATTCACTGATACTTTAAAATGAAGGCACCTCTGATAGAAGTGAAGTTGGTAATTTGGAGAATTGGAACTTTGCCACAGGTGTCAGAGTTTAGTCTTGGGTGACCAGTAAGCAGTTACTTTGAAAACTATTGTGTTAGCTGTTGTCAAAGGAGACTACTAAGCAACTACTACTTCACTGAAACTTAGGATTACTTTGCAGTCTAAAACTCTAAGCTAGAGCAATTGCAGAAAGTAAAAAAAAAAATCAGTGGAAGCTTAGCATATGTGGCAGGACGTCCCCCTGCCCCCTGGCTCTGTGTATCACAGCTGGTGCATAAAGAGATAACCATGGGTGGAAAAGCCCACCAGCAGTTTATCTCTGGCGCCAGAAGATGATTTACAGCTAGCTAAGAATCAACATCTTAGTCTGGCGAGCCGATGGGGGAGAGATAAGAGATACTTCTGACTTTGAGAGTCACTGTTTTACAACTATAAAAAGATACACGAGTTATGACTGAGGCAGAAGCCTCTTACATCCCGAAAATGTCGGAGACTTCTCCCCGAGGCTTGGACGCAGCTTCGCGGTTACTTCCCCAGGGGATTGAGTGAAAGGATCTCGATGTGTGCCACTAACATTCGGATGGTAAGAAACATTGAATCCTAGGTTTATACTATTTCTTTTTTAGCAAAAAATGAAAAGGTACCAGTATTGTGCACTGTATGTCAATCTACTAGTAGTATTTCTTTTGTTTTTCCCTGTGTAGTGATAATTTGTTTTAAGTCTTGTCTGTTAGTTTTCCTGTCTATTAATAAACAATTCATTTCATAATAGACCGAATCAGCTATTATTAAAGAACTTGTGGATAGAGTGGATTTTTGAGGTGCTGGTCACTTCAATACACCTCCTGCCTGCTGCCATAGGCCTGGGCAAAGACAGGAGCTGAACTTATATCAAAATCCATTCGTGACAGCATAATTCCCCAGTATCCAATTCAGTGCCACTCAGGACTGAGAAGCAATCTATACGCCCAAGTTTTTTCCAGTTTCTTCCGCTGATGAACCACCAGAAACTGCAATTCTGAATTATATGGACCCCACAGTGAAACCACAATTTTGCACTCACTAATTCATCGTGCTTCTGCTGTTTCTGTAAAGCTACACCCACTACTTCCTCTCATTACCCACTGTCTAATACCCACTGCCCTTTTCTCTTCTTCAAAAGCCTGTATCATCTCACGTGGCCAGCCTTCTGTTACGGCTATATTCCAAATGGGAACTGGCAGTCACCTTCCCAAGGCACAGAGTACCAACACCACAGCCCACACAGTATCTCAAATTGCCTCCTGCGTACACATACCGTGCTCAGAGCTCTTCTCAGAGAGAAGGCAGAACTTGGCCCTTGCAGCGCTAAGGGGAATTGATAGGTAGATAAGTGCCTGAGTTCTTTTAGTAATATAAATAAAGACTTGCGAGTTGCAAAAGTTAAAATTTGAGTCATAGGTCCTACAGTGATTCATTGTGTTAAGGTATTTGCCATCAAATAGTGCATTTAATCATGGTGAGTAAGATTCTACACACACTCCACACATTCTACACAAGCTCCCACAGACACATTTTTCAAATGCCCAAGGCTGTTACTGCTACACTAGAGCTAGAGGTTACCTTTCTACCACTTCTTGACCCCTGTACTGTGCTCATGCATTCTGTACTCTGGTGAGAGCTAGAAATTACACCAGCTCCAGTTATATTCAGATTTTCTTTCCACCACAGGAACCACATGCTCAGCAGCACAAAGTTCCATGTTTTACTGCTTGCAGCTGCAGTAATACTGGACAAATATTTCAATTATTTGATTAGACTCCACAGCAATACCTGAAGATTATGGTACCAATAATGTGAATTTAGTTTTTAATTTATATGTAACTGATCTACTGGAAGCTAATTTTCATAGAAAAAACCAGAATAATTACATATTTAATAATATTACTTCTCATTTTAAATAAATAATTTTAGATGGATCTCTAATAAAAAATTATTATGATTCATTATTTTTACTCAAGGTTTCCATTAGAGTAACATGTACATGGTCAGTTGCAATGTCTAAGCCTAAGCACATCAATGAGCAGGATAGGGGAAGTTTGAGGAAGAACCTTCAGCAGAGGTGAGAAATTCCATTGGTTGTAGGGACCTGAAGAAGAGGAACCAATGCCTTCTTGTTTCGACAGAAAATAATTAAGACTGTCCAGAAAAGAACAGGTAACAAAGTGAGGGAGAGAAAATTAAGTATGAATAGAAACAGGAAAAGGGTTAGCAGGAAAAAGAGGAAGGAAAGCAACCAATTACCCAGAACAGTAATGAAAATCTCACCCAGTAACTGGGAGAGAATTGCAAAGATTAAATAGAAGTGAAACAGAAAAATAGGCTTTGATCTGTCCAGTTCATTGTGAACTGCAAGACAAATCTTTTTCCCCTTCCCCTTGCAATGTCTTTTATTTTCTTCAACTGTCAAGGTCTCCTTCACTGTTCTTTAGTCTAAAAAAACCAAGTGCTTCCTGTCTTTCCAAATAAGTCATTATTGCTGATCTCTTCAGCAGTATTTCCAAGTAGTCTATTTTTTTTTTTCAAAAGTGAGTTGCCAAAACCCCTTGGAACACAACTTCTTTGGCTTTCACTGAAAAGTCAGGATAAGCTTCTCCCCTAGAAATTACTCACGTCTCTGACTTACTGAGTCTTGCTGAAAATGTGAAGGTGTGGCTCACTCTGGTACACAAACACTGGATCCATTTTGCTGAGCATTACATGGACAAATACGTTATTCATTTCCTTGTTGGTAAGCCCTGCCTCTCACCTTTAGGGAGAGATTGCAGGAAAGGGCAGCCAAAGGGCATTCAAAGGGAAAAGGAGGTTGAAACTTCTCTCCCATTTTCTCTAGACTCTCTCACAGCTTTTCTCTGAAAGTTTCATTAAAAACGGAATCTAGTTCAGTAATCAGTTAAGTGCTTTTGTCGCATTATATGCCAGATATGAACATTTCATAGAGCAACAGGTTTTGACTACTTATGGTTCCTGAAGATTTTGACACAAGCAGACTAAAACATAATCCTGTAAACTTAATCCATTTTCTGTTGTACTGAATATAAACTACGTTACATTTTAATCACAGCAAGAAAACAGACATAAAATTAAGAGTCTGTAAAAGAGATAGACTTAAAATATTCTTATATTCTTATCACTGCTTTAAAATATGTATCATCAGGAGACTGAATCCTACTCTAGGTACCACCTTCAGCACCTCTAACCAGCCAGACCAGATTCTTTATGGATCATTTTTCTTACCTGTACAGCCACTTTCAAAGAGCACTTCAGATATAGAGATTAAAACATGTACTTGGTACAATTACAGTAACATAAAATACCTACCACAGCCCTAATGAAAAAAAGATAAAGTGAAGGCATGCCATTGTGAAGGCTATGTTTCACATGTTTCTCTGTGAAACTCTTTCAACTGTTTCTAAGGATGCACCTGTAGTCTTTACACATAACACAGGCTGACATGCAAAACCTTATACTCAAATCAATACTACTGCATTTATAAAAGCCCAGAGACAGCTTTAAATGATTAGAAGAACTGCTAAGGTATTAAAGCTACAAAAAAAGTTGCTTTTTTTTATTCTTTCCGAAGTCTTCCTTAAATTACAAGGAAAAAAACCCATGCAAGTTTTAATAAGTGCTTCCAAGCCTGTGATGGATACATTAAGAAAACCAAGAAAAGTTGGAGTAATTTAGTTCAGATTTTGAGGTACTATTACTGTACAACGACTGGAAAAACATTACCCCTCTATAATGGGCTCAACCAGGATAACAGTAGCCAATGCCTTCCATTCAAGTTGTAGTAGAGGATATAGACTGATTCTGAACCTCTATTTTTATGTTTTAAATTTCTTTTTTTTTTTTTTGGTGAGAAAATTTCATATTTTATCAGTGGTTTACTACAATAAGAGTTATCATGAGCGGAAAAATAAGGTATTAGCTATGAAAAATAAGAGTTTACTGTCAGTTGGATAGTTAGGATTCTATATAAGTCCTTGAATAGAGCAAAAGTGCAGGATTTTTAATCAGCTCTTTGCAGGATTTTGCAAGTTATAACTTCCATGAAAAGATCCTCATCTACAGAGTTCTACTAAGTCTACCTGATTACTCTGGGTGACATATAAGGGCTATAAAGCATCTTCCTGTGCATGCCAGCTACAAATAGTTATTAGAACAAGTGACGAGCTGAGTGATTTCAGTACGAGCAAAAAAAAAGTAACTATACCAGACCGAATCTGTAAATCATTAACACAAACACTTTTAGGTAGGTGAGCATTTCACTCTGTGAATAGGTGAATTCTGATTCCTAAAATCAACACAGCAGAACAGAGGGTGTTGTGCTAATGACTCTGTTTACTTATATTACAATCACACTTATTCAATACATGATTAATGACTAAGCATACAGTAAATCTATAAAACCCAAGGACACAAGATACAAAAAGGTGTTCTGCTTCATTGTTACTTTGGAGCCTAATTTACTTGCTATCAGTTTGATTGGATGGCTTCTCTCAAATATCCAATATAGAACAAGGCTTAACTATAACAATTTTGTTTACTGTTACTTTTAGAATAAGGAAGCTACTATTTTATCTCAACAGAACTTGAAGACTCGTGTCAAAATGTATTGCGGAGATTATGTGAGTAGAATTCTGTTCTCTGAAATCTTTCAAAATTTTCATTCCTATTGAGTTGTCATCATATATCTTGGGATCCATTTTGCTCCATTGGTAGAAATTAGGTTTAGGTAAAGATAATTTGTTTGTGATTTGGGTCTGATCCTGGTGTTACTTATGATATCTATCAAATGTCTGAAATGCAGGTTAAAATATTAAGAATTATCAGTTTCTGTCTCATAATTTTAAACCTTTCAAGAGAAAACAACTCAAGCCTCCTTGTGAGGTCCTGTAGGTGGGTTTCCTATGCTTGCACTGAGCTGCTACACAAGAAACTAAATTACATACTGTACCCAACTGCATTAAAGATAAAAATGTGTATTTTTCAAAAGATACCTATTTCTGGCAGTATTTTGGGGGGGGGGTTATAATTTCACAAGACCATCTGTAGCCACATAAAGTAACTGAATAGCTTTATCATTTATAAACATTTGGTTTTGTTGATAGTGTGAAAAATATTTTAAACCAAAAAAACGCTACCTTACAAGAGCCATAACACAGGAAGAGTTATCAGTGATTGTTTCCCATCAAAAAGTAGTACAATATATTAAATGGCTTTACTAGTGCTCTTTTAGAAAAAAATATTTATAGTGATGTTTTAAATCTCCATTCTGGAAACTACTGGAGTTACTATTTCAAGACAAGATATGAAATTGCTCTCTGTACCTGGCAAACTGATCATTATGTTCTTTAAGGATTTTCTTTCTTTTATTATTATTAGTAGGAATAATGATACACTCATTTAAAAGGCTTTTTGCATGTACATTCTCAACAATCTTACAAATCAGTATAGAATTTTCTAAAGGATAAGTATTTTCCCTTATTTTAATAGAAAGTATAATTGACTAATTAGTCCAATCTTGCCAGTAAAGTATTTCTTATGATACAATATTATTGCATATATTTGCTTTTCTTAAGTAACTGCTATTGAATCAGGATTAGTAATATGTTTGGGTTTCTGCAATTTGGGATCTTGCATCCTTTACTAGACAGTTAAGAACTTAAAAGAGATTTTTTTTCTTAGTTTCTTTATTTTTTCTCTTTTAGTTACAGTGATTCTGTAATCTATTCCTGATAATTTAAGGGAGACAGAAAGAATAACTCTACCTGAAAAAGGTAGTAGATCAGTTTCAGTTAGAGAAGTGAAGAAATTCTATTTCTTTTCTTCTACTGATTTATTGCCACCAATTGTATTTAAATAATTGACACTGCATCTGCATGTAGTATGTTGTCTGATATTAATGGTAGCACGTTATAAAATAACTTACAGAAGAAGTTCTTTTAAGGCATTGCAATTGGCAATTATGATGCTTGCAATAATAATGCAGTATTTTGATAGCATTATAAACAAAATCTAACAGATCAGACAATTTTAACTGTGGCAGATATTTACAACAGGTATGTAGGCTTAATATAATGTAACCGCTGCACATTAGTCAGGCTAATGAACCACTTGAGCAGAGGGGACACTTAAGTTCCTAATTTTGATCCATAAAAATACTCCAAAATAAATGGTGTTACTACTATCTCTTTATTCCCTCTTCTTCTAAACATAAAAAGGCACACTGATAAACCCTTTGTTTTTTCTAATCACATAAACAAGACAGCAGAGAAGCAACTGTAGACAATGGGGAGCATATCAGTCCCAGGAAAGACAGGAAAACCTGATTACAGGCTTTCTCTGAAAAGTATTGCGATGGATTCTCGGGTTAGGTAAATTTTTACTATTTATTCCAATTTCCATGTGTTATGGAATAGAAAGGGAGAGAAATTAGGTATTTTTATGAACTAGATCACTGGATCCTAGGAACAGACTTCCCTGCTGAGGCATCCAGACAAAATGGGGACACATAAGGCAGAGCTGCACGTAAACATTATCCCCTGGATGCCTGCTGGTATTTCAAGATAAAGTTGATCATGGAGCAGTGGAAGTTCTCTCTGAAGAGACTCAGAAAAAAATAACAAAAAAATCGCTCTAGCAAATCTCAAGCAAGAAAACAGGGCTTATACAGGACTGAGTAGTGAGACTGTCACATTAATTTCTTCTTTACTCTTCTTAAACACTATTTTAGATTGAGAAAACATCTTAAAAGCACACTTTAGACTTAGAGATATTTTTCAAGAAATTCCAGAACATTGAATATACCATTAATTCAGAAGCATAAGAAAAATGAAAGAAAAAGAATAATTGGAAGTATTACTTTCAAAATGTGCTTGGCTCTTTAAATGATCTCCTTTATATTTTATGCTTCCCATATTAGTAATTATATATATTATCTGTGAACAATCAGATAGGATGGAGTTCCCCAAGATCAAGAATGAGATGTACAATTTACAGCAGCAGCCCTGCCAGATTCAGCAATGCAAGGCATCATCATATACACAAAATGGTTCCCTGTAGTAAGTATCACAGGTAAAACTACCAGAAATTAGACAAGATTACATCTGTGACCTCTATGAAATACATGTATAGAGAGAGACTGGAGGCTTTGGAGAAAGAATTTTCTATATTTAGAAGTATCCCTTCCATTACTGCATCATATATTATTGAAATTAAATGTAACACATCAAATCAAAATACTCATGAAATTTTTGTTTAATAAAGTTGCACATAAAGGATATCTCTGCAAAAGTATAGCTAGCTCACAGCATGTGGTTAGCTAATAAAGAAAGCATTTTATTTTAGTAGACATTCCCTATGGGAAAGATTCAGACTAAGGAGTTTGATTGTTTGTTATCAGCAGAATGTCTTGCTGAACAAATATTATTAGAAGGTTGTTCATATTTCAGAAAGCTTTTTCCATCACAAGACTGCATTGCCTGAAGTTTACACATCATAATTTGATAAAAGCAGCCTCACCTTTTACTGATACTTTTGTTGAACTGCTTATGACTTTGGTCAGAAAAAGCTGTTACTTTCTTGCTCTTGCACTGAAGGAATGTAATTTCCAAGTATCATTTTCCAGAACTATTATAAATTTTTCAGTCTCTTTCCAATCTCTTTTGTTGTTTCGATTAATTCCACCAACACCATACAAACCTGTTCTATCTGCTCAGCTGATTTTTGGAATCAGTTCCTTACAGGAGAGTTAAATGAACATGTGCAAACACAGAGAGATATGTATAAAGTGCCTGCCTGGGCCATCTCTGTGGAGACAGATATATAGTTTTGAACATGAGGGTATCCTAAGATCAGAAAGGGGAATAAATACCTTAATTTCAAAAATCATTGAATCACCTCTGGAGATTTGCTTGCCTTATCTTTAAGTGCTTGAACACTTTGTGAGAAAAAAAAAAAAGTAGAGTATTTTTGATTTTCTTCCTTCTAGAAAACAGATATCTCCTTCACTAGGATGCTGCAGAGGAAAGACAGTATGAAAACCATTTTTCCATGTTGACATACAGCAGTTTGTCTAAACTAAGAAAGGCCAAATTGCTCTTGGAAATTACTTTGATGATTTTTGAAGGCATTTTCCCTGTAATGAAGAAAGCTCCACCATGCTGAATCCTAAGCTCTCAATATCAGCACCAGCAAAATTATGAATATGTCATGAGGGATGCTAGAATCCAGACATCAAAATTAAATTGTGCAATTCTTCACATCCTTTCAGTGACTATACCAGACATTCTTCCTGTTTTCTTCAGAAAATTTGGCTCTATTTGTGCGTATTTGTCAATCCACCTGTTCCTACCAGTAGCTTTGAACTTTTATAATGAATTTCAATCTTATTGGCAGAGGAATGCAATCTCTTCTGAAGTTTTTTGAAAACACTGCCCAGTGTGGGTGAGGGAACCAAATTCTATTACCAGTTAAAAAAATACAGCAGTAGAAACTCAATAGTCATTTATTCCATTGGCCTAGCTTAGCCAAACAATACATCCATACTTTGGACTCAGTCATGGGACGAACTGTATTTTACTTAGCCAGTGGTTGTCTCAGAAAGGACCCGATGGCTTGTGAGTGTAGATGGAACAAGGAGAGGAAATTAATTGTAAGCAAGTAGAAAAACAGAGATAAAAGAATCAGGAAAAAATCCCACTGCATCTGCAGTGTTCGCAGAACAAGCTGTATCACAAAATATTGAACATATATTGTTTTGTATCCCAAATCAATACACCCACCTAATACCCAAAAACCCCACAATCTTGCACTCAAATTGAGTAACTGAATCTGACATTCTTTGGCAAGCAAAACACCTGTGTTTGCACTTTTGAGGATTTTCAAGTGCAGACAACTTGAAGGAAATGTTTAGTTTTCTGTATCCTGTCCACTGTACTTAATGAATATATGAACATATATATCATATATATCGTATATAAGGTATATATCATGTATATCATACATGGATATGCAAATCTAGGAAGAGACAAAAAATTCACGGGTTTTTACAAGGTTCATGATGAAGGTAGTGATAACATGCACTGTGTAAATAATTAGGATATTTGAAGGATATCTGGGTACAAAAAGAGTTATGAGACTATCTAACTATCATCTTATGTAAAACAAAACTTTACTGACTTTGTCAACATTATGTATATTTACACCAATTGAGGCCCTAGCCCTTACTACATGAGTGCTTTTTATGTCAGCATCTCCCCAAAGCAGTACTTAGATAACCACGTCCAGCCCTTTATTTTTTAATGAATTACTGTATTTTGCATGAAGGAGATTAATAATGAGCTGTCTGCACTGATTTTGATCTTCTTCCAGATGTTCAGAAATTCAGCTCTGCAGTTTCAATGTTTGCCAATACCCTTTGGAAAGATGCAGCTACATTCAGATACTGATGAAACAGTGAACACCTTACTTACTATGGGATCTGTCCTAGTTTATTATAAATAAAACTCATTCAGGAAAAGAATATTTTTAATGTGATTGATTTATGACTGAGAAACTGGCTTACTGTAGCGTCCATACAGACGCGACAGTTAAGCTCACTTTACCATTTAGGTTGGAAAAACCTCTAAGATCATCAACTCCAACCATTAACCTAATACTGCCAGATCCACCACTAAACTATGACCCCAAGCACCACATCTCTGTTTAAATAACGTGTTTAAACATTCGAATATCCATAACATAAACAACAACTTTATTATCTGTGCACGTATCCAAGTCTGTCACTTCTAACAGTCAAATCTCTTAGGCTCCTTGTCCATTATACCTTTGCTAATTTCCTTTTTGGAAATGCGTAAATTGCTCATGAAGTTTATAGTAGATTTGTACTGACAATGTACACAATTCTTTCCACTCAAATAATTACATTATGTATACCTGTGATCACCAACACAAATTTCAGGGTTTGTGCCTGACCCTAAGAAAAGTTTAGAATTCTTCAAGGAGTGTTTCTGGAACTGGAGAACATCCTACAGATTGACACCCAGAGCATAATGCAAGTTTCTTTATCACTCAATCCGACATTACTGGGACTAATGGGTGTTGGATAATGTTTACTTATTTATAAAATTTTATTGGAGAAATTCCTGTTAATTTCTTTATTTGAAAAAAATTATAGAATTATTATACTGAATAGAGGGTTGGTAGGCCATCTATCCCAGCCTTTGCTCATTAAGGGCAGGAAGCAAAAGCTCCCTGAAATCAATACAAAGACTTCCATTGACACTGTCCATGAAATCAGGATGAAGTTCTCAAAATAAGCATGTTAAGCAACCCAAAAATGTTCCTGCTCTTCTCAACTTACAAAAAGATTTCTGTTACTTTGTCACAATTTTTTTTACTTGTGTGGATGGGTTGGAGAACATTGTAGAGAAATTATATGCCGTGAACATACACTCAAACTCCTCTGACATCACCAAGACAACCACAATGCAATTCTCATTTCTATAGATTTAACTTTGCCATGAAGAGCAATTTCTGCTCATCTCTGTAGTGAACCATCTTCAGGCATGCAGAAAAAAGGTCATAAGATCATACTGGTAATTTTCCCATGCTTTCCAAACCTTAGGGAAGCAAAAGATGTCGCATAAGTAAAACAGAAATGGCCAAATCAAATCTGGTCATCCTGACGTCAGAGTCCAGTACTCTCTCACTAGGTTCTTTTAGATATTTCACCCATAGAGGTTGTAATGTATAATATCAAGTTAAGTGATTTTACACAGGCTTTTCTAGCAGAGTAATACAAAATGTACTGAAAATATAACACAAATGTAATATGGATGAGATCTGCATTACTGCCTTTCATGGTAGGCTCACTTTTGCAATCCTGAGCATCACAGGGAAGGAATACATGGGTTTAAGTCAGCTCAAAAAGCTTGCTTTTTTCCAAATTATTTTTCTACCTTCTTAGTATTTATACTCTGTGTTGGGCTTAGACAGGTATTCACTCCCCTCATGCTGATCTGGTCAAGTAAGGAAGACATTCACACTCTTTTAGTGAAGTCAGGTATAAATATTTATACCACCAGTTCATCGTCTCAAATGTTGATAGCTACACTCAGTCTGCCTTGTGTTGAGCTAAAATAAGCTTTCTCTGCAACAGCTGTGGTCAACCACATCCTGCATTTTTCCCTGGACTCCATGGGCACACTGCCCCTGCTCAGTTCCACTGAGACAGCTTCTGTTACAGGGGTCAATCACAGCTGACTTAGTGGAAATGAATGAAGTGAGATACCAGTACGCGTAGCTACACTCAGGTGTTCAATCAATCCTAAAAATGCCCTGCTTCAAAAAGGGGCAGAAGAATTTCTCTAGCCAAAACTAACAGAAAGGAACAATCTATTCACATTTAGTTGCCTGTTCCCTGATCAAAATTCAATCTTTAGTCATTTCATTCGGTTACCAAATGCCTCTACTGCTCTGCTCCCTCAGTTTGTGCAGAGATGAACAGTGCTGCTAGCTAGACATTTCCTAGGCACGTTTAGGCATGGCAAGCCTGTATAATTTTGGGGGAAACATGATTTTACACCTTGGGCCCTAGGTTCTGGAAGCAGAACCCCAGCTTTCCTATTACTATGTTGTTTCGATACATTTCCTCAATTTCTCGACGTATTTCAAGCGAAAGAACATTGTAACCACAGATGCTTCTAAAGTATGACAAGATTGTAACAAATCTTTGCAAAACAAAATGCCTGCCCCAACGTTCATGTCTCAGTACAGCAGGTTTATTGAAAGTCTTGCTCAACAACTTAAAACTATACCACCTTCCCTTCTCCCTATACCACTACACCAAAGAGAATTAGAGTGGTCATTTGCTCGGAAAAAAAAAAACCTCTTGCATTTCTGCATTACTTCAGAAGCAAGGTTTTCTTTCTCACCTGCTGTGTAGCATCTTGTCACCCACAGGACAGAAGTGCTGCTGTCCAAAATGCAGGCTCACTACCTGGTGCACAAACACCAATTCACACACTTAGTCAAAGTATTTCTATTTTCTAATTCTAGTCTGCACAAGGTAATGAGCTATGTGGTAACCCACAAAAGACTGGCTGCCTGATCTTTAGAACTTTACATTGTTAATACACTTCAACAAACAAAGACACTGGTTACAAATTACATAACTTTTTTGTTAATTAATAGTCAAACCCCTATTTGCTAGCTATCTCTCTTGCTTCTCATGGTAATTAGTCGACGAGTACAGTTCTTACCTCCATTTAAATCTGGGGTCTGTGTCGGGTAGGTAGTCAATGAGTTGGTGGTCGTGCACTCCCACAAATTACCTTTCCGCCAGTAGCTACTCACTTCTGATGACTTCGCTCCTGGTGTCTCTAATCCTGATACCCCATTCAGCTTGGGATTATCTTCCCTTTTCCTTAAAACAAAAAGATTACCCAAGCATGCAAGATTAACAATGCAATTGCTTAATCGTAACTGTCCAGCTCTCACTATTGATTAACAACTAAAAAAAGAAATTTGCTAGTTTGGTTTAAGTCTTGAGGTGCTCAGATCTTTAGGGGCTTGATATCAGTGCCACCTGCAATCATAGCACTGGGGACCCATAATCTGTGATAGTTCTGTGGATTGTCTGTACAGCACTTATGTTAGAGGGGCACAGACAGCACTGTTCATCCTAGAATCAATCCCTGTGTCCACTAACTGTCTACAGTAAATTTCCTTGGGTTTGCCTTCCATGGCAAATATTGCATAGCACTCTCAAAAAAAAAAACCAAAAAAAAACGTCGCAACTCACAGCAAGTGGTAGGCAATTGCTATGTAATCACATTGAATTCAGACCCCAAATTACCAGAGTTCAGCTCTAAATATTTGGCCCAGACCTGCCAGAGCCCATATTTCAAAAATGCAGTGAAAACAAGTGGAATAACTTTAATAAGTAATAAACACCTTAACATTTTGAAATTAAGCATATGAAGAAAGGATGCTTCTGTGGGCTAGTCAAAGACAGACACTATGAAAGAGATTGCAGGAAAAACTGACAGAGGTTGTGATGGGATAAATCCTCCTAAAAGCAGCCTGTGTAAACACTGTAAAGTAGCAAAGTGCTTTCTACAAGGTACACAAAATTGCAACAGCTCTGTGAGCTATGCCAGCAGTAAGACACCATTAGTTAGGCAAAAATTCCTTCTGGGGACCCTGTATGCTGTAAATCCTAGGTCTCAGTTCAGACAACTGATACACATTGGCAGAACACTGAACTTGTGGAGAAACGCCTCTGAAAATCCAAACACAAGGTACACTGAAAATCCTTATATAAAATGTCTTCTGTGAGATGGAAAATTAAGCCGCCTACAATGTGTACGCTATAAGAATATTGTGATCAAATTTATTTTACTCACTTTTATTTAAAAAGAAGTTATATTGTACTTTATCTTCTAAAAATGTTTACCTGAACCTTCATATTTAATCTGGCTCTGCTTAAAAGCACCATGTTTTAGATTCTGGATAAGAGATAGGCATTTGCTGTATAAGGTTTAATCTACTGATGGTAAGCCTCAAATAAGAAGACAGTGAATACTTTATCAAAGAGGTGTTCAGCAGCTCTGCTAAACCAAGGGAGAATACAGCACATTCAAAAATCCATTAGTTTGCCTGAAAGATAGATCACAAATGCTGTGTTGCCCTTTTTTGGTCAAAAATTTACAAGTCTGCAAATCTGTATATTCAAGACTGTCTTTTCTATGACCAGTTCCTCCATTATATTTTTGCAATTATGCATTCATGCAAAGTCCTTTTGTTATTTGACTGTTTCATGAATAAAGATATATATTCAGAAATTATTAATACTTACCTCCATTCAGACTGAGAGGTGATACATGCTTTAAAAACCACTTTTAATAATGTTTCACTCCAAGGACGATGCAGGAATCCACCCTTACAGCATTCAGTAAGTTAATCACTTATGTCTGATTTTAGTGCAAGTATCATAAACACTGAAAATATCAGTGATTTAGCTGTTTATTTTGTGACACCACCAACCTGAATGTGTGAAAGGAAACACTTTGAGATAATTAATCTTTACAGGAACTGAGCCTGTACAAAGCTGATGCAGAGATGAAGAGTCATCACCAGTATTTTAAGTTAGATTCAAATAAGTGCACACGTCCTACATTTTCTCTTCTCACCTCAACCCTTCTGACCAGCAAGGGCTGTTACAAAGTCTCAATGCCTGAAGCTAGTATCTGTGTATCCTTATCCTACATATATATTAAGTGCCAAGTGAGGCCCAGGGTACACAGACAATTCTCACACGGACAAAGGAAGATGGGATGGAACATATCTTAAGGATAAGTATGCAGTTTATTTTAGATACAACAACACATACGAATGTAAAAAAATTGGCTTAACTGTCACTGTGTCCTCTGTGGCCAATATTTATCTCCCTATTTCCAAAACATTTTTTTTCTCATCATTTTCCCAATTGGTTTATGAGTAAAAACATACTTCATATTCAGTTGCAAAAGTTGGACCTTGTATTTAAATGATGAAAAAACTGCAGAAGTATTTCTGTCTATTGATAAGTACTTTTTGTGTACAGGCCTGCTGCCCTATTAGTACTTTTTCAAGTAACTCCTCCAAAAATCTGAAATTTCTGACTATGCACTTTTTCTCACTTAGCCACAGATAATTTGTTCCTTCTTTTGCTTGGTGGGTCTAAAGTAATGACCGAATGTATCAAGAAATGGTGTTTTCCTTCTCATCTAAAATACACAATTCTTGTTTGGTGCTTTTTAATTCCTCTACTTAGATTTCAAGCCAGGCAAGTGTGATTAGTGGCCATGCACAGAACTTATGTGTATGTCATTACTAATGAATGCACAGTGTACTAAAGACTTTCAATTATATGTAAAGCAAGCAAGCAAACAAACAAATTAATTAGCATACTCCATTTAAGTCCTGATTCCAGGAAGTATTTGTGGAAATACCCCATTCATATTTATAAAATACATCCCACTTTTCTTTGAAATCTAAGTATAAAGTTAACGGTGTCATTTTAATCAGATTTTCTGACTGAGTCCAGGAATCATCATAAAAGAGAACATTTACAGTTAGTACATCAGGTAAAGCAGATAAAATTCTCAGATGAACTAAAGAGGTTAACCAGGAGACAGAGCTAAATGTCTGTCAACCTCAATTGTTTTCTTCTGTTTGTATTGGTCTTCGATTCTATTAAAATTAGTTCTGTTTATTATTCACAGATTTCTTAAAAAGAATAAGAAAAAATACATGAAATAAAGTATCACTGAGAATGAGCTGACAGTAATTTAATCAATTACAAAGCAACTAGAAAAACTCTGTTGCCTTCTACACGGCACATCTCAAAACTATCTCACACTTAGCAGTAACAACATTGCTTTAATAAATCACTAGGTTGGTACACAACCTACAGATCTCGTTCATCATTTTCTCACTAGTCCTTTCAAATTAAAAATACTATGAAGAATAAATACTGAAGACTGTCAGGGATTCCATGGATTAACTTTGAAATATGAAATCATATTTTTTAAAAAAAGGTTGGCAAAGGGATAGACAATAAAATGTGGTTACATTTTAATGTAAATCCTCACCATTTTTTTTCCTATTCAGGCCTAGCTCATGCTAGGAGCAACTTTCTCCAATATGGTCTATCTCCCTAGGGTTTACTGCAATTTGAAGTTCTGTTTCATGAATTAAAGACTTTACATCCTGCTCCCCATGAAGCGAAGAAAATTTAAAGTTATGATTGTTGGTTTTCAACAGAATTACATATACCATGTTAAAAATGTTGAACACATCAATTAAAGTCTGCTTTTTCCTTTTGTAGACACAAGGAACAATTCTTCCCACTCCAAATTTTAACCCTATAATGGATGCCCAGCTGCTAGGAGGAGCCCTACATGGAATTAGTGAGTATCTTGTCCAACTCTAACACCAATTTCCTCTTTCTCAGAAAGCCCCCATTAAACAACAGATATTGGGCAAAATAAAAACTAATAAAATTGTCACCACCTGTCTGCAGATTCTTCAAGGAATCACAGTAAGACAGACTGATGATGTCCAAATAAATCATTTGCATTTACAGGAACTAAGAGTTAATCAAGATTAATCTAAAATCCATACCAACAGTTACAGCAATGAACGCTTCATTTAGAAAACAAGAAAAAGAAAACAGAATTCTGTGTTACATCGCTAGAGGGAGGGCCAGGAAATGAAAAGATTTTATCTGTAACTTCAACAATTAACTGCTACCAAGGTCTGCTAAGTCTCTTAATCAGACATAAGAAATAAAAATAAATGGAGTAGAAAGTTTAAAGAATTCGTTATCTCTGCAATTTTTGTTTTCAGTGTTTGTTACAAAAAACTTTTGTTCACAAAAGCATTTTTCTCTTTTAAGATTTTTGTATTTTCCTGTTTAACCTTGTTGGTATTGCTGAGGGTCAAAATATTGACCTATTTTTTTACTACCTTAACCATTTTCCTCCCTTTAGAACTGTTCTCTGTATCAGAGCTTTTATACCCATTGCGCTTTTCACAAGATTGTACAGCACCAAATCACACATTCTGGTTTCAGTTTCTTTAATGAAAATGTGAGGACTTAGACCTAATGTCCAATGAACCACAATGAGCATTATTCATCAAGGGGAATCTGAAGTATCTTTATGACTAAATTGGCTACAGATGAAAAGTTTTAAACATCTTCCTACACTTCAAACAGTACTTTTAAGGTAATGTTGCTAACATGAAAATATAGAGATTATATTCTTCATTTAATACTCTAAGTATGAGCACATTAACTTTAATTTTAATCTTCCTATCAAAGTACATGGAACAAAGTTGCAATTTAAAGCACAATTGACAAAATAAACACTTTAGCTTCAGAGGAGGTAGTCACCATACTCTTTACAGACACTGACACTGACCCTCAATCCTTCACATGGCATTAATTCTTACAAGCATGTTCAGTCACAATGTTGCCCCACTGATACCAGTAGTACTACACAAGTGAATAAAGTTTTATATTTATGTTTTATAATATTTCCTAAATCTGGATGCTTCTCAGTTTTTACTATAGAGTCTATGTAACCTGTAAAGATTCCTAGTTACAGCTGTTTTCTGAAAAGTAAAAAGAAACTGTTATGTAAAGTATCCCAACCCTTACGATGCAAAAGCAATTTTAAAATTCTAAAATAATTTTCTGAACATGCTAATAATATTATTTTTCATAAGCAATAATACTGATTCATTATAGAAGTTTATTCGTATGTTATAGCTATCAAGCACACCATCATAGGTAACCTTCAATAAAATGCTCTTGGAAATGCGGAAAAATACTATTTTTTAAAACTTCATAACTTACTTTATTCAGTTCCTCTGAAATGATAACTTTGAGTTTTTCAACAAATGGTCTAACAGCATTCTGTTATCCCCATAAAAGAGATCCCTAATTCTCAAATGACAATTTAATCAGCATCAACAGAACACACAAGTATGACTTCCAAGACTCGGCCACAAATCCTGCTACTGGGCCTAGTTCTGACTACATGAAAGCCCCCATCTGTTTTCTTGATGCTTTCAAATCCATTGAGCTTCTGAGAGGTGATGATGCATCTGGTAATAACAGACTGCTTCACTTTTTGATGGTATTACAGCAGCAAGTGCAAGATACACAAGCACAGTAAATATAACTGATGTTGGTATTAGTGGGATATTAGTATCTTGATCAGCTTCTTCAAGAAATTAGTATAAGGTTTTTAAACAAAACACAATCAATCACAAACATAAGTAAATAACACCAGCTTGTTAGTTTAGAGTCTGTGTCATTTCCTTTTCAGGTTGTGAAAAAGATGTGTTGATTGATATCCTAACTCAGCGTTGCAACTCACAGCGGCTCATGATTGCTGAGGCATACAGAGACATGTACAGCAGGGTATGACAGAAGCACTTTGTACTTTCATTCTTTCTTTCTTTCTCTCCTGTCTCCTGTGCAGCTGTCAGCCCTTCTCTCAGGTCAGTCACCGGAACCACAGGCCTGTCAGACAGCTGGCTGGCACAACAGGTTGACACCCAACTTTGCTTGTTGGCTATTGATACCTCTGACTGTATCAGATTGTCATTTCTACAGCAGAAGTATGTCTGCCACACACAGAGGTAGAAAAGGACAGGGAGAGCTCCATCTTCTACAGTCCATTTTTCTCTATTGACCAGCCTAAAATTTCTGAACAGACTTATTTTGTCCTTATGTGCTTTTGGGAGGGTATGAAATACATTTTTCAAGTTTTTGGAATAAATAATAAAATAGTATTGTAACCAAAGAAAAACACCATACAAAGAGTTACAGGCTTTTTACCTTACCTATATAATGATTAATTTTCACATCTCAAGCACTGACATTCTCACACCTTGTTCCATATAATTCCATCTATATACTAAGGGCAATTCTCATCTTAGCTGCCTAATGTTAAAGTTACGAATCTTTGAAAGGTGTTTAAAAAATTTTAAGACATAAAAAGTTACTTTTAAAAAAAAATTATTTTATCCATATTTACTGTATATAACAATGTAATTTTTGTTATACAAGTTCTTAAACATACACAGAGATAGATAGCCTCATTCTATTTCCAGATCTACTGTTGCTAACCAACCAACTTTGGGAAAGTTGCAATGCCTGCATTTTCCTTAGTTGCTACAGCTATGTAAGGACAAAAATAATAGTAACACCTTTCTCAAAATTCCTGTGGAAGTCATAAAAAGCACTGCGTGAAACCAGATACTATTTGATTAAATTGACTAGACATGCCCTTCCCCTGAAAGAAGCCAGACAAACACTTAAAATAAAATCCAGTTTTCTTCATTTCCTGAAAATTCCTTCAAGGTCAGTGTCTGCTTGCCATTGAATCGATCAGCATGAGTGAAAACAGTGAGTTTGCACAAATGCTACCACAGAGCCATCTCTCTTAATTAGGGTTAACTAGAAATGGTTCATTCAAAAATTCCACATTATGTGGTGCTTTTACACCACCAGTTCATTAACCAGCTGAACAGTGTATTTTTTTCTTTGGGTAGCCAAGAAGTTTTCTAGAGGCAACCTTTGCGCCAGCTCTATACTAAAGTAACTCAAAGCCGTCGACCCCTAAATAAGCTCAAACACCCACTTACTCTCCCTAGAACTGGAGGAAAAAGAGCTGGATTTAATCATTGTAGTGGGTTGATTTTGTGTTGTTACTCATCTCCAGGAGATCAATGACTTTATTTGGACTGTTAGAAAAAATAAAACACACAATAATAATGGTATTTTAGATGTAGCCTTGAATGGGTAAGTATGGTTTATAGAGGTCATAAAAGAAAAATAACTGAATCACAGTTACCCACCTTCCAAAGACTGTCACAATGATTGAAATCAGTGCACCTAAATTATTAAAACTGTTTTTTTTCTCTTATGAGGTATTTATTAGGTTACCATCACACAAACCATACAAGTTCAGTGTTTATCCATGCAATATTTCTGACTGAGTTTTAATCTTACTTATGGAAAACTGAAGTATGTCAAGCTACCCAAAGGTGCCTGTGACGTGAAGCACCCAAGCCCATTCTTTCCAAGTGTTCATTTATCTCCTTCATCACTGGACAGTCCTTCTCTACTCCATCCATAGCAGCTGGCTGGTTTGTTTTAACCTTTTCTCTAGAGTGTATCAACTGGACCTATCACTTTAACAAGGGAAAACATTTAAGTGCTTTGTATCATGTTTTTATCTTTAATTTCTGCTCTCTGATGTATGAAGATGATCTAGAGATAACACAGTATGGCAATAAAGAACTGCGAGATGTTCTTCAGGAATGCAGTTGTTTCATATTCACAGAGTACAATTTTTGACTTGCTCACCACTGATCTGTTTTTTCTTTTTAAATCAAAAATAAAAATATAAACAAATCAATAAATTCTTATGAAAACACATCACCTTTAAATTCATACCTCTTTCAGCCATATGAGTCAACCTGAAGTGCTATTTAAGCCAGTGGACACAGACCAAAAGACCTAGAAAAAAGAAAAAAGCCAAAGAATACCTCAGATGTCCTTTTCAAGAATCTCAGTCTCTAAATCTATGAATAATGGTAGAAGAGAAAGGCAAACAAACTTTTCATATTCCAGCAATGGGCTACAGAATATCCTAAAACTAATGGAAAATACTGCAATACACCCACAATTTGAATTCAAATGAATTCATTAAGCAGTGGGTACTCTTTACAGTGCAAGATACATCATGATACTCTTGACAGTTTAAAAAAAAAAACCAGCAAGAACGTGATATGTCTTGCCTTGAATTGCTCCAGTTTGTGCTTTGAAAGATAATTTAGCACACATAGCATTTCCCTGGCTGTACTTTGTCCTACTGGTTATATTGCATTGAGCAAATGTGCCATTTGACAGTCCCAGTTTATGAGGGGTAAACACAGCAGGACACAGAAGAGACGTGGCAAGGCAACAGCAGTTTTAACCCTCTCAGTTCAATTTATGGTAAACCTGTTGGTCCAATCCTCTGCCCTCTTCATTTCACTTTTGTCTGCTCAATATGGTAGCCACTATGCCTGATCATTAGACAAATGTAAACTGGGACATATTAGGAGAGAAATATAAAAAAAGAATAAAAAACCTGAGTTAGCTGCATGATTCAGACATACAGAGAACCTTTAAGATTCCTTCTTACAATTAGTCTTCAAGGATTTTTAGAGCAAAGATGATCAGAAAATTAAAATAATGACAACTTAGAGTTGTCTTTTCTTATTTTCAGTATTTCACTTCCCTTAGTTCTGATTGCAGGAGTAATTTTTAAGCAGCATCCATTTGTATTATTAATCCATTTTCCTGCAAGCATGTTGTCAGAAGTAAAACGTTTAATGAATTAATTTCTACTCCCTGTGTGATTTAATGGTTGTCAAATGAAGCTAAAATGCATTCACTGAAGACTGTGTATGTTTCTTTGTCATAAATTTAATTTTTAATGTGCATATGTCATCCTTCATTGCTACTCTAGCTATTATATGAATTATATTCAGAAATGTATCAAAATCAAACTACAGGCCTGAAAAAATACAGCTCTAGAAACATAATAGTTTATATCATGGGAACAGTTTCTGGCATGCTTTTCAATTCAGACCTAGACCAGAACATATCTGACAGGTGTCTAGTGCTGCATGGAAAATAGTTAAAAGG
>VZRO01000601.1:6535-30934 GCA_013397915.1 Daphoenositta chrysoptera | reverse complement strand
AAAAAAAAAAAAGACTGCACAAGTGTTCTCAACCAGAAACATGAATAGTAAGCTAACAAGCTTTTGGCATTTGCAGTATTTTGAAGGATGCTACCAGGAATAGGGAGAATGGGGAGGAAACTCTGTTCCATTACTCAGCTACCTGGCAAAGAACTGAGAAACATGACGGGGAAAGGGGGGAGTCCTTATTATTAAGCCAGCATCTCTCAAAAACAGTGAATTCAGTTTGAATATGAAAGATACCTGAATTGAAGCACATAACCTTCCAGCAATTCAAAGATGATATTTTTATGTACTAGGAGCAATACAGATGATTTTTTTAATTATTCACCTGGTAACACTGAAAAAAGCAGAAGAAAACACTTGTGTTTTATGAGATTCATCTTCCAAAGGTGCTTACCTCTCTTGGATTCACACAGGGAATATGTTAAGGGAATCTGCAGATGCTCTTCTGTCTTCCAAGACTTTAAGTAACAGTTGCACTTAAAAATCTGCGTTTTCTTGTCTGTTCTAATGAACTGAAAACCAACAATCCATTGTGGTCTACTGGCTTGTGCACCTATTCTCATCTTGCCCATACTAGTGGAACAAGTATGTACTATTTAAATTTTTTTTTTTTTTTTACTTAATCTTAGCCAGAATTAATCTTTGACAGTTTATCCTTACTCATTTACAGAGATAACCACTAATAATTTTTTAAGCTGTCTTAATAAAGTGTGATTATTGACACAATCCCGTCTGTACATTTTCTTTTCCTTTTCAAGGATCTGATAACAGACCTAAAAGAGAATCTCTCTCATCACTTCAAAGAAGTTATGGTTGGCTTGATGTATCCACCTGCCTCCTATGATGCCCACGAGCTTTGGCATGCCTTGAAGGTAATCTTCATATTCAGAATTGCTTAGAGTTGTAGTCATTAATTAGAGTACTAAATGCATGTTAAATTATTTTTTTTTACATTTTATTGGTTGATAAACTACTAAAAGTTAGTACACTGGAGTAGTGTACTACCACATAGTTCACTAGTCATCAGAAATACAATGCCATTTCAAGTTTATTCATTGGTATGCTAAAACCAGCTTAAATAATATCCTTGTCATGTAACAAATGTAACCCATTTAACAAGCATGGTGAACTCAGTAAATTAAGAAATATGTATACAGGGAAATGTAAGGTGCTGTTTTTGCAAGCATTTATGTATGTTGCAAACTAAATTTATTTCTACAGCCATGCACTAAGGCTCCACCCTTCAAAAGACCAATAGTTCTTTAGCAGAACTCTTACAAATTACTGTGAAAAAGCAATGATAACCCCACTGAAACAGAACTGATTTCCCATTTCGAAGAAAACATTTCCTTTTCTTCCCAGGATCTGAGACTTCAATCCTCACACAACTGAAGTTTTGAAACAAACAAAAACATTTTTTCAAATATCAGGTCATTAAATGGTGACATTCATTCCCACGGGGCATTGTGGAGACCAAAAGTACGAATCAGTTCATGAAGGACTTCAACAAATTCGTTGAAAACGGGCTGACTGTTGGCTATTGAAAATAATTGTTCTCAGGAAATACCTAAATTGCCAACTCCCAAAAGACAGGAAGGCATATCAGAGTTCAACGCTGTTTTCTTTTCTTTCCATGAATATTTGCTCTTGTCTGCTGTCACAAAACACAGATTACATGACATCGGGCAAGATGATCTATCTTGCCAATTTTGAGAATTCTGCCCCCCCAAAAAAGTTAATTGTTTTTTCTTGTTCTTCAGACATTACATCAATGCACTTTTCAGAACTACTAGTATGTCTGGTATTAAAAGAATTGTGAAATATCATTGCTAACAAAGGAATCATGTCTTTCATTAACATTATTGACAAGACTGCTAAAGTTTATTTTTTCCTAAATGTGGATCAAACTTAAACTTTCTTACAGTAGTCTATCTTGATCTGGATTCTTATGGCCAAGGTAAAAAAACAGGCTGTGGGTATCTATGGGCTCTAATGTTCTCCCATTATCCCAAACACAAAATACTCATTGCGTAGCTCAGGGTTGCCCGGACTGGGACCCTTGGCTGCAGGAGGCGAGCGAGTGTCCCCAGAGCCTCCGCGCGGCAGAGCTGAGCTGCGATCTGCCAGGGGTTAAACCACAGCGAGCCAGGGACTGCAGGCGAGGGCAAAGGACCAGAGAGAGGGCTTCATGTGGGTTCCAAAGAAGGTTTTATTCCCGAGAGGGTTCAGGGATGAAGACAGTGTGCTGAGGGTGTGCAGGGGTTTTTCAGGGGGGTGGTACCAAGGGTGGTGCAGACAAGGTAACCAGTGGAATTACAACTTGGGAGGGTCCAGGGTAGGATTGGCATAACACGGGCTTAATGGGGAAAGAGAAGGGAGTGGAGTAATTTAAAATACCCAATGGGACACGGAGTAGTAGAGAACTTTGCAGAGTAAGGTGTAGTACAAAGCTCAGGGGAGGAGACCTAGCACACTGAGTGACAGGGAATGGGGCGGGGGACCAAGCCCAGGGACGAACTAACATTTATGGGGGTAAACAGGGGACAAACCATTTGAGGAAGAAAGAGCAGTTAACAGTGAAAATTAAAACCCACACCACAACAACTCATTAGCTCTATCCATGTGCATATCAAAAGCAGCATATGTACCACATCTTATGTCAACTGAAGTTTATAAAATTAATTCAAACTCTGGGGGAAAATACAGTGATTTGCTACACCACATGAATGGCCACGATGCTTTCCTTTAATATCAAGTTCTATACTAGGCATTATGGACTTTAGAATTCCTAAATAAATTTTTTAAAAAAGGAAGAAGATAGAAGACCAACATAATAGCTGTGCTCATGTCTACTTCAGATTTCCTGAACACTTGCTGGGGATGTATGCTGAATCTTTGCATCTGATTCATTTCGATTAACCATAATTCTTACGAAAGCTCTAAAATTATTCCCATTATGTTTCTGTCAACACTAGTCTTGCTTCATTTCCCACTTGCTAATGTACATACTGCAATTCAGATTAAGTAGAAATACATATGAAATAAAGGGTTTTACTATAAAAGTAATTTAAACAGGTAGATCATGCAAAAGTACGCTCTTCAGACACTGCTATTATCTTGTTATTTCTGATAAGGACAGCATTGCTTTCTTCTAAAAATTGAGGTTTCTACTACACAACATTTTTTCGTATTTACTTCTTTCCATACAGGGAGTAGACATAGAAGAAAAATGTCTAATTGACATATTAGCCTCAAGATCAAATATGGAGATCTTCCAGATGAAAGAAGCCTACCTAATGCGTAAGGTTTTTTAACAAGTGCACATAGCAGTTGTACTATGTGTGTTCTGGAGGTATTAGCACACATGAAGGACCAGAACTACAAAAATCACCCCTCAGTACCGACTGGTTCCCTTCCACATCCCCTCCCATAACTGTACACAAAAGGCTGAAGCAATGTGGTGGGTGGGCAGGTGAGGGGGGACAGTGGCTGAGGGCCCCCAGCAGGGCCAGACAGATGTGCCAGCCCCACAGCCAGGTCCTTGTAGAACCTGCCCAGGTTAGAGTGGAATAGACACCAGAGAAAATGGATAAGTATTTGAAGCCTATTAATCCTTTATTTGATAATCTTTACTTCTACTATTCAGAGCATGTTCATTTGTGATTTAGATTATATGTTTTTGTTTAACCTAGAGTATAATACTGATCTTCAACAAGATATCGATTCTGAGACTTCAGGTCACTTCAGAGATACACTCATGAACCTTGCTCAGGTACTACAAAAACAAGAATTATGACTTACATTTCTAAAAGATTAATAATGACTTTTGATAGTATTTGATAAGTTTTACATTTTAAGGTGACTGTGATTAAAGCTAGTTCAATAGGGCTGCACTTTTAAACAAGAGACAGGAGGGAAGCTGATGACGAAGAGAAACTGAATTTCTTCATGTACTCAGACTTTGGCTATCAGATGGAGGCAAAGGTAAACAGATTATTTTATAAAGTCCCCTTGGTATTCAACTGCTGGCCCTTTGCTCCATCTGTCTCATCCCGAAAGGAGTCTACATGCATGTACAAATGTGATTGTCATTTTTAAAAGCATGTGTTTTCTTTGTTATAAGAATATATCATAAACCCGTCAAACATTACGTGAAAATAGAGATATATTCACATTTGACTAAGAAATAAAGAATTAAAGAGTTCATTGCTTAAATTATAATTTGCTCCTTGTGCTATTGTATATGCTAAATCACAAAATGCTTGCACAGAGGCAAAGGAAGTGTCACTTTTACACACCAACTTTTGCAGTTTTACCAGTCTGCATTTTATACAACAGTTGTCATCCTTCTAAGATCATAAGCTCCCATTCTCATTGTAGTCACTGTGTTCATTATCTTTAAAATCTTTTGTAAACCAGAGTAACAAATAATGACAAAAGGACTGCCAGGGGATAACTGTGTACATAAGGTGTATCTGCATTTTTATATACATGCATGTCTGGGGAAAAACTTCTTACACAAATTTGAAATAACAGTAGGCTTCACTGAGGTAAAAAAGGCAGAAGTTTCAAAAGAAGAAGCTATAAACAGGAAATATTTTTTTCTCATGATGGATGTTTTTTCCCTAATAATGAAAATTCTTCCTTGCTTAAAAATGAAGAGCTAGAGGTTAAGCAACCTCCCTTCTCATAATTATTAAAACCATGGGACATACTTTACCTGTCAAATGAACCAAATTTAAAATAATCTCAGATTATACATTACCAGTCCTTATTTTCTTAAATCCCAGATATTGATAAAGAGGCCTAAAGTCAGCAATTTCTTAGCTAAAAAGAATTTGCTATTTCTCTCAATATAAGGAAGAATTGCAGGAAATTTCAGCTTTACTCAGTTATACTTCTGAAGATTGTTATCCGAATCACTCATGCTTAGATATGAACTTATATTAAAATTCAGTGATATTTCATTAAAACATATCCTTTCTAGTTCTATAACCATGCAACATTTCCAATGCATCTTTTAATACTTTTTTGCAGAAACCCTTTGCTTTGAATTCTATTAAAGCTTGGGATTGATGACACACGTCAGACTACTGACAGAAGTAAACACGGTCCACATATGCAGAGCAAACTATTCAATTTCTATAGTATTGTATTTATGGTTTTCATGTTCAGCCTGAGGCAGCTTAGAAGTTATAGGTTCTATAGTCCTTCCTAAAGAAATTACGAGAGTTAAAAGTTTCAAAATCAGGCTAGTTAATATTCTAGTCTGAGACAAACAGATTTTATTCTAATTCTCTTTTTTTGGGGTATCAATTGATATATGATAATTTTCTACAATTTAAAACATAATTATACAAATTTACTGGAGAAAGTGGGAATTTGACTCATGCAGAGTATTATTAAAGTTATTTCATTGTTCACTTCCCTGTCTTTATTCCCTTGTTTTCTTGTGTATGTAATTTTATGCAGTCATTCCATCATAATTCACTTCAAATAATTTATCTTACTACTAGAATTTTCACTGTGTGAAATTCTCCCCATTTAATTAAAATGTAAATGAAAATTTTTAACGAAAAAGAACTACAAATAAATCATTCTACAAGCTGACAGCCAATACCTAATTTTAATTCTCCACATATAGGGTAACATGACTGTAAATTTTAAACTAAACTGCTTCAAATGCGTATTATTAAGGCAGTAATTACATGAGCTTCAGATTTTTAAGAGTTCTGCAACTAAGGCTGATTTGTATCTTTAGAAGATAACTAACTATGGTTAAAAAAGCAATTCCAAAAGTAGTGTGGTCTTCTCCTTTTCTGACTATGTAATTCAGATCATAGTGTGTTTACTAAAGAAGTTAGCTTGTTTTGTGTAACTGAAAAGCTACTAAACATATGAGAAAATTAGAAGTATTCTTTTGTGGTTTGTGGATCAAAGTTGTCAAACAATTTCCTAGTCTTGGATCTTAATTTTAGACAATGATTATGAGCAAGCAAAATCTCCATCATTTGATGAGCTTGCTCCTATGGTTTGTGCAGGAAGAAAAAAACATTGAGAAAAGATTCTTCTGGTAATATGCATATTGATAAGAACTAATCAATGAATGGCAAATGTTACTCCTACCCTTGTTTTCCCCTCAGAGTTACATATTAGAATAAACAATATAACATCCATAATTCTGAAAATGGTGGTGGGATTGTGGTGGTCAGGTAAAAGCTTATTTAAAATAGGACTAAAAATGGGACAGGTTTATCCACTTTCCCCACTTTTTCCTCTCACAAGACTGTTTGCCATTCTACAGTTCCTCTTTCTACAGAAAATTAAGACATAATGTGACAACTTTAAGATATTTTCTACATTTGCAAATTAAATCATGCAATATACTTATCCAACCTAAAAGCCTATACATGTTATCTCAAGAAATTCAACATAGCTTCAGATACAGAGAACTTTACATTCCTACAGTGGTTTAGGATTTAACTTTTGAAGAAAATTTATCTCTTTTTTCCCTCAGGGAACAAGGATGGAAGGATATGCAGATCCTTCTACAGCTGCTCAGGATGCAATGGTAAATATGCTCAGATGTGAAGTTCTCAAACATTAAAAAATCCCAAAAGACAAATGTTGAAAAGTGATTTAGGACTTACTTAAAATATTTTGCACTTTTTCCCCCCTTTTTCTGATGTATTAGATTCTATGGGAAGCATGTCAGCGGAAGACAGGGGAACACAAAAACATGCTGCAAATGATTCTCTGCAACAGGAGTCACCAGCAATTGTGGATGGGTAATCAAGCAGTTCAGCTGTTTGAATATGGAGTGGAAAGGAAAAATGTGACTTGCTAAGAAAGCCATGCTTTGCATTCCAAGACAGTCAGTGTGCAGCGGGACATTAGCCTGAAACCTAAGTGTGAACTGTTGGAGCTCTCAGACTCCCACTGATGCCCATGTTCAAATGCAAAACTGAACTTGGCCCAATAACTACTGACAGCTGTATACAGGACAGGCATCAGGATGCCTGATAACCCAGAGAAGAATGCATGACCAAAGAAAGGCAAATACTACAGCTACACTGGGTCTACACATGACACAACAGGATGAGGGAGATTTTTCTTAACTGTGTTTTCATTTTTCCTAAGCAACTCTTATGAGGGAAAACACCTTGGGAGAGCTGGATGGAATATTTTCAAGAAATGTTTGAGTGTGAAAACACAATGCTGTGTTGAAGCTTTTCTCCAAAAGTTTTACAGAAGTTTTTGATGGGAGCAGTTCAGTGTTCACATCTGCTCTCCCATAATAAACGTAAACACAGAAACATAAGGACCATTTTTATTTAAAACAGAAAATCAGACATAGCTACGGATCGCAAGAAATTTATGTGAGCTCATCCAAAGCTTCCATTGTAGAAAAGAAACCTATTGTATCCGGTGACAAGTCTGAGTTTCTGCTCTAAAGTGGAAAAACAGTCTGTCTGCTGAAAAGTTTATCACTGTGCAGCCGGCTGTATTTCTTATGTCAACTTCCAACAGTAGCTTAGAACTACTTTGCTATCATGGATCAACAAATTCATTCAGCTGATGATGACAGGATTAACATACCTGCTCTATGTTCTGCTCTCTTCCTAAGATTTGAGGGCTCTGCCTGTACTGTAGTCCTCCGTAAGTTTTGCAGTCAGCAGAAAAAAAACCTCCCTCTTTCACTAACGGTGAAAGCACACCCCGTATATTTGCGTCTGCATACCTGCGTGATGCAATGAGTGTGCGTGTCATGCAAGTCTTGGCTTCTTGCCACAATCCCTGAATCTCACCAGTTTTAGCCAAGCCAAGCAAGAAAGCTGTCTTACTAGTGACATTCTTACAAGTTTCCTGAACAGACATTGATAGGTATGTGGCATGCATTCATTTATACTGTAGACTGAAGCACCTAGGGGGAGAATGTCCTGGAAGCCAGGTTTCAGGCTACTCATTTAGGTTGCCTGACCTGGGGAACATAAACATAATGAAACACTGAGAATAATATGAGAATAATAATGGGAAAAAATAAACTCAATAGTTATAGTACTGGGGAGAAGCAAGGGAAAAAAACCAAAAAGTAAGTTGATCATTATTAATGAACTAGAATAAAACAAGATTTCTCCTCCCCCCCCCTACCCCCAAGTTTTCCAGGAGTTCCAAAATATCTCTGGGCAAGATATAGTAGATGCCATTAATGAATGTTACGATGGATATTTTCAAGAATTACTGGTTGCAATAGGTAATGTAAATATATTATTTTCACTAGCAGCAATCTCTTAATAAATATCTAGTATATTATCTCTTGTACATCAAGAATAATATTTCTCTGATATTTTACCCACTTTAATCTCCTACATTGTGCAGTTAAATTTTCAGAGATAATTAGAATATTTTAACTACTTTCCTATGTTTGTGTAAATCTAAAAATGTATCTATGCAGCACTAGCTTCTGACTGAGCAGAACTAGTATCTACTTTATTTGATAATAAATTTTGTGTGATTAATGATAACTGCATTTCCAACTGATTTTACTCATATTAAATAACCAGCTACGTTTTCAAGACTTTGGTGGTATATAAGCAAGTTTCAAGCTTTATGTACATTTGTCCTTCATTTATAGAGTACGGATAAAAATATTTCTACAAATAAGACATGTGAGTGTATTCACTGATATTTAATAGGTCCTTCGATGCTACAGCAATGAGGACCCACCCAAAACAAGTACCAATCTTCCAGTCTTTTAAAATTATAAATATAGTTGTATTAGTGAATATTGGTAGCTTAATTTTAAGCTGAGGCATGGACACCACTACCCAGCTTTATATTTCAAGGAGCCCAAAGCCAAAAGAAATTATTTTATAATAATCTTCTGTTTACCTGTTGCAATTCTTCCCTCCTAGTTCTCTGCATTCGTGACAAGCCATCCTACTTTGCTTACAGGCTTTATAATGCAATTCATGTAAGTAGTCATTCTTCTTCACATGTCATAAAAAGAAGCTTCCCTATTTTTTTTTGTTCCTTTGATTGATTATTCTTGAACAAGTTCTTACAAATCAGTCTCTTCAAACTTTAAGGTGTGATTGCATGTTTTAAAACTGTTGGTACCTACATTAATTTCAAAGCAGTAGTGCCTAAGCAAGTTAGAATTCAACAGTAAAAGGTTAAGTATTTAGATACCTTAAAAAATATCTGTCAGGTAACTGTCAACTTTTTTTTAATTCAAGACATTTTTTTCCTATTGACGGTAACTCCCCCTGATGTGCAGAACTCAATGTGCAATTTTCTTACTATGTAATTTTTTGTCTCTAGAGATTTAGAAAGTATGGCTAAAAATTAAATCATAAATTAATTTTACATAAAATTGACAAATGGTCAATGGAAAAATATGACAAGTGGTCATATTTCTTTGTAGGACTTCATGCAGATTCTTTTATTTTTTGTGTAAATGCTAATTTATTTTTACTATTTTTATTGCCACTAGATGTCCCCATTTTTCACACAATTACATTATGAAAATTTATTTAGAAACAGATAAAATAAAACACATCTGAACACAAGCTATGTAAATTCTAAATCTATGGTTAAAAATCTAACTGAATTCACATGAGGCAGCAGCTGTTGTGAAATAGATTACTGGCCTCATTATATTTTGAATGGACTCCACAACTACAGTCACAACTGCTACCCACAAACTGAATTGCTAAGAACACTGACAAAAGTTCATCAGATTTTCATTTTTTAAAAGTTTCAGTGCATCGATAAATCACTGGCATATGGGGACCCCCTGTTATTCAGTAACATGAGTTCTATTATTTGAGTACATGAAAACTCTGTAGGATAAAACCCTTACATGCTTAGACTCCTTTAAAGTCTAGGATACCTTTATGGGTATATCTTATATAACCTATATACTTATATATCCTATATGAGTATATCTTGTCTTTATCTATTAAACATTAATAGGAGCATACACAGATGGGCAAATACATATTGTTCAACTGTCAAAGTTTCCTCTCATCTTCTTTTCTCTTTGTAGGACTTTGGGTTTCACAATAAAACAGTTATTAGGATTCTCATTGCCAGGAGTGAAATTGACTTGATGAACATACGGCAGCGATACAAAGAGAGATATGGGAAATCACTCTTCCATGACATTAAAGTAAGTTTTTACAAACTTTTCCATATATTCAGCACTGGTATCACACAGACTGTGCCACCCTGTTTAACCATTTCGTTTAAAACAAAACAAACAAAAAAGCAAAGTGTAAAAACAATAGCGCATTCTCAGTGCCTCAGTCTGATTTGAGTAAGTGAGCAGTGAATTCTCAACTCACTCTCTGTGATTTTATCCCTCCCCAATGCAAGATATGTATATAAACAGGGCATGACAGTGTGTGTGAACAAGGTTTGTATGAATGATTTCTACACTATTTGATAACATCTTATTTCATGAGGATCTTTAAGGCTAGGTGATACCACTTTTGTACAAAAATGACATAAATACCTGGTTTTATCCTTGTGCTTAGGTAGTACCTTCACAAACCCTGTTCCTCTTGTACTCCTGGTCTGTATCATAAAACTTTGAAACTGTCTAACTGTAAAAAAGAAAAAAAATTATTCTTGCTAAGACACTACCTTTTTTAAGTCACTATAATCCAACTGTAAGATGTGCAGCAACTTTAATAAATTGTCCATAAATTTTTGGTATTGAACTTGAGAATTAATAAACAGATTTGATCCAGCCTTTCAAAGGTAGATTATTTCTAGGTGCCTGAGCAACCAAAGGCCATGGAAAGTGAAATTTTAAAAAATCTCAGCCTAGAATCCTTATGAAAACAGTGTAATGTTTTACAAAACCTTACAATAGTCTAGTCCTTGTCACACACCAAGAAAAGAAAAATTCAGAATATGTGTAGCCACAGAAATATTGGTTTGTTTTTTTTTTTTTTCCCTTGCAGCATTTTGCTTCAGGGCACTATGAGAGCGCTTTACTTGCTATCTGTGCTGGTGATACAGAAGATTACTAAGAAGATGAACTCTGAAGGCTGTGCAAACCTATTTTAAATAGAAAATGAAGCTATGTGCAAAGCACTAACTGTAAAAGATCTCTATTTTACATAACAGAACAGCAAAATCAGTACTGTTACATTTGCTAATATTAAATCTTTCTTGAGACAGGAAAAAATGTTGGCAGGAACATGGTTTTATCCCTAGTTCTAATTAATATTTCTGGTTTTATAATTAATGTAAATTAATGGAGCAAGTGGGAAAATTACTCCATGTAAGCATTTGTTTACCATTTAGTGCCACAACATCCCAAACGTTTATCAGCAGCCTCTGGAAAAATTTATTCACTTCCACACTGGAGAGAAAAAAATAGTTTGCTTTATTTACTTTTAGCAAGAGCATTTCTTCCTTTAAGGAATTTTTTTCTTCTCTTTCCTATCTCTTATGCCTCGTATTTTATGCTCTTGAACGATATTGTTTTAGTTTCTACTAAAGCATCTGCCCCCATCTATTATCAGTCACTCACCAGAGTGCTTTTGTATTCTCTTTTTATTTAACTCATATGCTTAATGGCATTTGCCCTATTCTGTTTGAAACAAAAGCAAAAATTAGAATCAAGTACTCCATCCATTCCAGCGCCACGTGTTGGAAAACCTGGAAGGTGAAGCACTACTTAGCTTTCAGAAGAGAAGTTCCAGAGGATTAAACTCTGAATTCCATTTTTACCTATTTGACCATTAATTGAGTATTAACCTTCAGAGCATGGAGTAGGATGACCTAGGTGGTACAATTCAAGAACTGACTGCTAGTGGGTAGCACTGCACCTCCGAGCGAGGCCGAGGGATGCGGCGCTCCCTGGAATACCCGCGAGCGATCTGAGACAGCATCTGGTGACAGCAGCTCCCACCGCAGCGAGGGAAGGCGGCAGAGCCCGGCCTCGAGTCCTCGCCCCCCAGGAAAACGTGAAACTGCTTTTAAATACCCCGGGTCTGTTCAGGGCAGCCTGTCCATGAGACTTCCCAGCCCGTGCGTATGTACCACCTGCCAGCCTCTTAAGGAAACACAAGTGAGGAAAGTGGGGTAATGTTCACTTAAGTATCTGCCCGTGGCTTTCCTCCCGCCGCCACAAGGTGTCCAACTGGACACAGACCTTCTGGATGTTTTCAGAGAGGCACTTTCTGCAAGTGCAGTCCGTGTGTCTGAAGAAAGCACTGCTACAGAAAGATGCAAATACGTGCTTGCTTTTGTGCCGTTTGCACCTGTCGCTTCCCTCAGCTTCTGGAAATAAGACTAATTACAGCGTATCTGGCTTCTTTGCAAATACTGACACGGTGTTACAAATATATTGATTTATAATAAACTTAAAATTTCTTTCGAATCTCTATTGAGTTTGACTCATTTCCAAACACTTCGGGCGGTATTAAAATTGTTAAGCGAGAACTTTGGGAGGAACGGCTCCGGGAGTAAAAATAAACAAAAGGGAGGCGGAAGGAGATTGGAGGGGGAGAAGAATGAGCTGAGCACTGTCCCAATTGTTCGGCACCAACGTAATTCTAAACCGAAACTATATTCTGATTTTGCAACTGTAGCTGGAGGTAGCGTCCAACAGCTGTACCTCGGCACTGTGGAGTCACTTCGCTTAAACTCTGCAGGTTTGCAGAAATTAACAACGGCACTGCTCTCGACTGCAAACGCGCGGAGGTCCCACTGCTCCCCAGGGAGCACGGTCCGGAGCTCCCGTCACAGCACGTCAGGCGCCAGTTCCGCCTGCAGCCCGTCACAAAATGGCGGCGGCGGCGCTAGGACCCCGCGGGCCCCACGGCGCGCGGGCCCTCGCGCACCAGGCAGGGGCGGGTCCCAAAATGCTCTGCCCCGCCCCCATGGCCCTCGCCTGTTTTTATTGGACAGTGTCGATGTCAATCTCTCGTCTCCACCTATCGCCGACGCGCCTTTCCTCGCCCCGCCCCCCGCGGCCAAGCGCCACTTCTTGGGAAGTTGACGGCTGGAAGGGGCGTTTGGAGTGGAGCGCTCCCGGCTTCTGTGGCAGCTCGGCCGAAGGCCGCTGGTGCCGTAGAGCTGGAAGCCGCGAGGCAGCGGGACGAGCGGGGCACGGAGCAGCNCCCGCCTGCGACAGCTGCAGCGGAGCCCGGGGCAGGCCCGTGTCGGCCGCGGGGCGCCGGGGCCGGCGCCGGGCCCGTCCTGCGCCCGGGTGCCGTGTCCGCTGTGCAGGAAGCTGTGCCTGCTGCCTCGCGGCGGCGTCGCCGCCCTGCCCGTCAACACCACCCTGGCGGAGGTGGTCAAGCTCTACCGGTCCGGCGCGGCGGGCGCCGCCCCGGCCGGGGGGGCGGGGCTGGGGCTGAAGCCGGGGTCCGACCTGGTCTCCCCGCAGGCGTTCGGAGGAAGCTGCCAGAAACACCCGAGCCGGCTGGTGCAGCTCTACTGCCGCATGTGCCGGCAGGCGGGGTGCGGGCAGTGCGTGTCCGAGGAGCATCAGGGCATCTTCCATTCTGTCAACCTCATAGACACGGTGTATCAGGAAGAAAAAGTAAGCGCGGCGCTGCTCCTCCGCCCCAGGGGCCTGGCTGGGAGGTCGGGCTGTCCACTGGAGGTCCCACCGGGCACGGGTTGCTTTTATTCAGACACGCAGGAAAAACCGCGGCGTGGTGGGCTGGAGAGGGGCAGAGTGCTTGTGCTGCTTTGGGGCAGAGTCCGGAGTTTGTGACTGCCGGGGTGTGCTTTTCCGGGTTGCTGTCAGACTGCATCCAGTGCACGGAGGCGACCAGGCGGTATTACAGTATCAACAGAGCTGAACCCAATTTACCGAAGGACCTGGAGAGTTTATGTTGGGGTGGTGTCGGGGTTTTTCGGTTTGATTTGGGGGTGCGGTGGAGGGCTGTTGGTGTTCCGGTTTTTTGTTGATGTTTTTCCGAGTTCAGGAAGATCTAACAACTCCAAAAACCCACCCCCCGATGTTTTGTTTATAGGCTCACTGAGCTGCCATAGCTTATCTGGGTCATAGATAATTACATATTTAGGGCTAGATAGTTTGGGTGAGTAATAATAAACGTAAAAACAAGATGCTTTCCAGTTTGCATAAGAAAGCAAATGCCTGCCATAATGGTTGATTGGCTGGTTGTAGAAGTTGTTATTTTTAACAAAATAGCGACTGTTTGGGTAGAATGAGCTTTTCATACCCTGTCCAAATTGAGTGCAGGGTGGCAGTTCTGTTGTGCAGTAACTGAAACAAACTGCAGGGTAGTGATGAAAAGTACAGGTATAAAAGTTTGAACACAGCACTGACGATTCTTTAACACAAAAGTTGCTTTTACCCTGATTTTCTTTCTGCCTTTCCCATCACCGATTGTATGTCACTTGGGAAACCAGGGGAAAAAAGCCTTTGCACAAGACATACTGCATAATGTAAAGGAGGGATACTGTAGAGAGATAAAGGAGGAAAACTCAGTGATAATATTAATTCAAACCCAAACAGAAATATCTTGATTGTGAACAGCTTTCTATTTTAGCAATGTAAGGCATAAAAAGTGAATATCCCACAGTTTTCTGTCAAATTGGGATAACACCATTAAAACTTATATTGTGATAGATAGATGTATGTGAGGGGAGGGGTTGAAAAAGCCTGAGGAAAACAATGTTTTAACTATAAAGTAATCATTCTATCAGTATGCATTGTAGGGGAACCTAAGAACAAACATTAGTTTGAGAAACAGCAGAAGAAATTTTGTGTACGCATCCAGGAAAGCATTAAATGTTACCAAGTGATGTTTTGAATCACAAGCGTTTTTACTATATTGTACAGAATATCACAGAAGTGATAGGGTTGGAAGGAACTGCTGGAGATCATCCAGTCCAACCCCCTGCCAAGGCAGGGTCACCTGGAGCATATGACACAGGAATGTCTCCAGGTGGAGTTGGAGTATCTCCAAGAGTGGAGACTCCATGACCTCCCTGGGCAGTCTGTTCCAGTGCTCTTCCACTCTTAATGTAAAAAAGTTCTTGTTCATGTTGAGGTGAAACTTCTGGTGGTTTAGTTTATGGCCACTGCTCCCTCTCCTGCTGCTGAGCACCACTGAAAAGAGTCTGGCACCCTCCTTTTGGCACCCACTTTTGAGATATTTATATGTGTCAATGAGATCCCCTTTCAGTCTTCTCCAGGCCCAGCTTCTGCAGTCATGCTCCAGACCCCTGATCATCCTTGTGGCCCTCCACTGGACCCTCTCCAGCAGCTCCTTGTCTGTCTTGATCTGATTCTAGATAAGCACTGAAATGTATTTATTTTAAGGAATGGATGAAACTGTAATATACGTTTCATTTGTTTTGCAGTTAACCTTCTTTAGCACTCTGAAACAAATGAGGATAATAAATGAGAAGCTGGTGAATGAGATCTCAAAACGACCGAATGATACAGATGTGAGTTACAGATAGTGGATATTCTATATGTGTGCGTCTTTTTTTCTCTTCTTGTGGTAGTTTAATCACAACCTGGAGCATACAGGTGCTCCTTGTGGCATAGATGTGCTCTGAGCTCATTTAGAGAAGTGACTCTTTTGTGGACATTGCTATTGCATTTGCATGTATTCTTGTGTTTTCCTGCTTCTAGATGATGCTGAAAAATGATACGGAGATAATTGAGCTGAAATTTGGAGAAATTTTCAAAACTCTAGAAATGAAAAAACAGCAATTACTAGAAGATGTTGAAAATCAAAGAGTTAAAAAAGAGAAAGAATTTCAGATTTGGAAGAAAATGAAAGAAACTCACAAGAAGACCATTGAGAATTTTTTGAAGGACTGTGAAAAGCTTGTCCATGAATGTGAT
The DNA here is from genome assembly GCA_013397915.1 of Daphoenositta chrysoptera. Lineage (NCBI taxonomy): Eukaryota > Metazoa > Chordata > Aves > Passeriformes > Daphoenositta > Daphoenositta chrysoptera. The sequence continues at coordinate 15,072 of VZRO01000601.1, read as the reverse complement.
CCTCAGTGTTTCCTGGAGGTGATGGCCTTTTGTTTTAGATATCAGTTGTATAAAAACCCAAATAGAGCCTGCTGTATAGTAGATCATGATTATAATTGATTAGGAAAAACAAAGTCAACAGATGAAAAATACAGACTAAAATTAGGTGCTTTTTATAACAAGGTTTTTTACTTTACTAAAAGTTTGGAAAAGCTTTATTTGCAGCTTATCAGTGATTTTTACTGTATGCCTTCCTAAGAAACAGCGTATTGCTGATTTCTGCTGTGGGTTCTTTGGTGTCTCCAGATAAATAGGACGCGAAGCAGGTACAGAGTTTGACGAAGTGTCTGGTAACAACTCGTTAAGGAAAATTTAACTTGAAGTAAAAGCGACTCCCACTTTTGGAAGAAATATTGGGATTCCAGTGATTAGTATGTCACTAATCACTTCCACATCTCTCTTTCTTGTCCTTTTCTTCCTGTTCCTTTTCCCCCTCTTTTCTTCTCATTCCCCATCATGTTTTCATCTTCTTCCTCCAATGTCTCCTGGTTTGCTTCATATTGGGCCTGTTCCTTCTGTTTCTCCTATGCCTTCTGTTCTTCCTCCACTTTCACCTTTGGTTCCTTCTTACCTTCGTCATCTTTTTCCTTCCATTCCTTCTGTTCATCTACTTAATCTTCCTGCTGTTTGTTTCCTTTCTCTTCAACGTATCACCTCCCTGCCTGCCCTCCATAACAGTACATTGTTTTTGTTGTGTAAAGATCCAGTACAGTGAGATTACCAGGTTTTTATAAGGAAGCAGCTGTAATCCAGTCAGGTTTTTTTATTTTCATTACATGTTCTTTGGGAAGTCTCGGTTGACCACAGTGCAGTGCACTGCACTTCTTACCACCATTATCTGTCTGATTTAAAACTGAAGGACAGCCTTTTTAATAGTATAATAGCATATTGAGAGCACACAGCAGAGGCTTACCTCTCCAAGAAATACAAAATAGTCCTTCAGTTGAATATTTACAAATATCTGAACTTCTGAAACTGGTTATGTAACCATATGGGCCATGATCTGAATGCCTTGATTTGGCTCTGAAGGAGTTCTTTTTGTATTTATGACAAAATATTACAAGATAAATCATTGTCACAGATATACTTGTTTGGGTTGGGCTTTTTTTGGTTGGTTGGTTAGTTTTTTAATGTTAACAAGTTTATTTTCTATAGTTCTGTGAAATGAAGACAGGGACTTTGGTCTCTCAAGTATTTTGATAAAGCAGTAACTTACTGATAGTTGGAGAAATGCTCATATCTTAAAAATTCTTGTTTTATTTATAGGTTGCCTGTGGCTTGAATACAAGGTATATTTTTTCATGTTTTGTTAGTTCTCTAGTGGTCTTTGAGATTTTTAAGATTAAAAACTTTCAAAATAGCTACATTGGGTATCATAAGATCAGCAATTTAAAATGAAAATAGTATTGAGTAATTAAGAGATGATAATACTTTCAGATTTTTGGATGCCCAGTATTTCAAATTTTAGAAAATTAGTCAAGAATTTGAGTGACGTACTATCTGGGATTAGAGATGATCAAACTTTTGAATTATCTCCCTAATAAAAAGTGAATATAGAAATCCATTAATACTTGGTGATTGGATATCTTATTTAAACTCAGGAACACCGAAGCATGCTTGAAGCTTTTACAGAAATCTTTCAGTGTAACAGTGTGTGTCTAGATTCTGTAGTATCTTTGTTTTTGTGTTTGTAGTGCACATACCCTATAATGTCTTCTAAGGATTCTTAATTACATTTCTTAGAACTTTTTAACCTGCATTTAAGAAAGAATTGGAGTTCTTTAAAATACATTGGAGTCCAGACTAACATTAGCAATGCCCTCTGAAGAAGGAGTATGGTTTAGATTCAAGTGATGTACACTAAGGAAAGTGGAGGGGGTAATTTTTTGCTGACCTACCAGCACTCCTTCTTGCAGTTTTCATTGAGTATGAAGCTTAATTCGAGTGAACAAGTTCTAATTAAAAAAATCTAGAGAACTCGACATTTTATTGAGGACATAATTTTTCTGATTCCTGGTCCTTCCTAGTGATTTATTTACACTTTTTTATATATATATTAGACAGGTATAATTTAGCTAGCCTGTAAGAATGAAGAAAAATGTTTTAAGTTGGTTCATTTTTGGTTGGTTTTTCTCCATTTCCAGAATGAAAACTCAGCTTGATGTGATGAATATAGCATCCAACTGGGAAAAACCACCAGTGTGTATGCCAAAGAAGATAGATATCAAATCTGTGGTTAATGGAATCTTAGCATTGGAGTTAACACCTGTTAATGCAGGTATTGTTCAAGGTAGGGAGGAATGACTTAATTAAGACAAGATTTGGGAAGTCTAGAAACCTGGAACTTGCAGAACCAATTGCTGATAAACAATCTGCATGGCAAACACATGCAAGAAAACATCCGAGCAAATTAAATTATTGATAAATTCTTTCAGGGGTTTTAAATGCGATTTATGAATGTGCTTTCTCTAGGAAGTTCCTGGGCTGTATTTTTGGAATCTGGGTGCAGTATCATACTTTTCATATCCAGCCAATAGCGCCACTGTTGGAAGTGTGTTGCTGAGCTAGACGGGCATTTGTTGTTGTGTCATGCCAACGTTGGCTATGCTCACATGAAATGCCTTTATCTCACAGGAGGGGGCATTAGGTTTTCTGTTAGGGCAGGCATTTCTAGCATTTAAGAAAATGTATTACACAGGCTTCTTGCTTTATATCACAGAAAATTCAGCAAGGGCTAGGGTCTTACTTAGGGCACTGTATTTTTGTTCTTAAATGGAATCTGTTTAGGAGCACAGGAACCTTTCAGTGTTTTCCATATTTAATGTATTCTCCATCACTATCCTTGTCTTCTTTCTCACAGAGGTACCTTATGAAGGAAATGAGAGCTCAGCTCTATTTAAAGATACCTTAAAGCAGTGGCAGGACCAGAAGAATATGCCCAGCACATTTCTTGTAAGTTACTGGCTATGTGGTCTACAACATGGTACTATTTTGTCTGTTTTGGCTTATTAAAAAGAAACATCATGTCTGCTGCAAAATATTTTTCAGCCTGTAGCAGGGCAGGATGAAGCAGACGGGAGGAGGATCCCTACTCGCTTTATGTCAATATCAGAAATGTCAGCATTTCAAAATATGAGTCATGAGGTATGATTGAACATAGTTGTAAGTATGGCTAAGTTACTATTTGTTGTGATGCAACTTTCTAAATAAGCTTTTAAAATGTTTTTCAGTTTCCTTAGTAGAAAGTTACCCTTCCAATTTTAGAATGAAATCTGACTAGTATTAAAGCTGTCAGAATTTTACTTTTTCTTTTTTCCTTTAGAAAGCTGAAACCTAATTCTACTACTGATTTCAAATATTTACTTTTATATTTAGTGTAGCTTTTTGAGTCACATCTGTAGCTTTCTAATCCAAATAAAGTATTTGAAGAGGAAGTCATCTGCCTGTATTCTGTTTTCTGAAGGTAATAGAGTTCCATCTTGTAAGACTACATAATAATTTTACATGAAACTGAATCCAATCTCTTTTTTGTTTCATTTCAAATGATGTGGTTATCCAACTAGATTTCTTTTTTTTTTACTTACTAGCAGCTCCATGTGGGTGGCTAAGTATGATCCTAGTTACAGTTACTGAAGCATGGCTGGCAGTGAATCACATTATGCATGTTCTGAGAATACCAGTGGCAGATGATATAATTAAAAAGTTGCTTAGGTCCTTTAAATATAGAGATTTTTTTTCTGCATTGTTTTGGAAAACCTGTTTTCTATTGCCATTAAGAATGCAATTATAAATAATAAAAAAAATATAAACAAAACCCCCACCACCTAACTTAATTCCAGATGGCCATTTTTCATGAGAATTTGACTGAGAATTTGTTGCTTAGTATCTGTTAGTATTTTTATCTATTTTTGGTTTTGATAATCACTTTAAATTCAGTTTTCTCTAGTCTTGTCTTTCAAAACGTACTTTGTCATCATGGTTCTATGTGTATCTTGTTCAGTTCTTTTTAAAGCACTTTTTTCTGTAATGACTTGTGTTCTGTTGCCTTCCAGTAGCAATGGAAAAATACATTATAAATGCTCTAGAATATATGAAAACTTTTCTTCAGTCTTAGTCATATGTGAGTTTTATAACCTCTGAATCCACAAATGCCGTGTTAGATAATGTGTGGGTTTTTTTGCTGTAATTATAGGAGTTACGTTACAAATACTATATGGAAGTTCAGAAGCTCACCAATGTGTTTAAGACTCAAAATTTCCCTGCAAATAAAAAGTATAAATTTGTTAATGCTGACACCTCCAAGGATAAGTCTTCAGGAACTTCTTTTATATCTTCACCTACCCAAGCAAGTAACACAGATAAAATGAAAATGGGAACCTTACGGAGAGCAGGTGGCTTTGATAAAAGAAACATTTCTGGAAGCAGTGCTCATAGCATCCCACCCACAAATACGATCTTCTCTGAAACAAATAGTGACTTAAAATTATTTCATGTGGGAAGTGGCCAGGAAGTATCCACTCCAGCCTTGTCAGAAACCTCTCCAGACTTGTCAAGTAAAGAAAAATTGCCAAGACAGGCATCAGCAGGTACTGTTTCCAATGAAATGGACTCAAATTCTAGCACTTTATCGGACTTAAAGCCAGCAGCAACAGTGGCTGTTAATGTTCCAAATTCAGAATCTGTAGGTGTTTCAGCAGAGAGACCTTCAGGCATACCTTTTACTTTCAGTGCATCTAACAATTCATTACCAAGATTTACTAAAGATAGAGGTACATTTTCCTTTAAAAAGCAAGACAAAAAATGTGCTTTCCCTCAGTTTTATTTAGGTAGATGTGATAAGGTGGATAAAACCGATAACCAGGATAAATATGGTCCTGAAACCAAAGACATAGTTTGTGATGCTTCAACCAGTCCTAATTTAGACTCAGCAGAAAATGAGAAACCACACATTTTGTTTCCCTTTGGCAATTCAGAAGGAGATTGGTTTGCAGGATCAGATGTCAGCAATTCATGTAAGGTGTTACCATCATCCTCATATTTTAGCCGATCTGAGATGCCATCTGACAAAAAAACATCTCACATGAGGGAAGAAACCCCTTGTGCAAAGGAACCTGCAGGATATGGTACACAGAAACCGTCTTTCCTAGGGGAACAGAATCCTCACACTTCAGAATCCAGTACAACTGTAGCTTGCAGTACTTCAGAAACCAACACTGGAGCTGGGGTGAATGATGACTCCAAGACGCCCCTTCCCGCCAGTAATTGTTCATTTTCTTTCAAAAGTAACTTTCCATTGCCTTCACCAGTATTTTCATTTGGAGGCTTTGTGAGAAATACCTCTGATTTGCATACTTCTTCCATGTTTTTTTCTGGAAACAGAAGAGAAAAAATGGATAAGGAGAAGGTGAAATCTCCTGACAAAACACTTCTAAATCTAGGGAAACCTGTATCTTCAGAGTGTGCAGAGCCTGCTTTTCTTCAGGGTCATCCAGAATGTGAAGGCTCATGTTTGCCTATGAACTCATCTAAAAATACTGGAAGTGCAGAAAGGCTTGGTGATGGTAACACTCCTTATCAGCCTTTATGTTCAAGAGTCCCTCCTGTTGAATATGAGAATGCATCTTCCACTCAACTCATTACAGCAACACAACAAGAAAAAAAGGTAAAAGATGAAGAAACTGTTGCTGAAAACAATTGTGTGTGTCCTGGAAGGGAGGATAAACCTGAGCCTGAACAGTTTCAGAATACAGCTTGTTCTGTTCCTGGCACTTGCAGTGATCCATCTTTAGGAGGTTCTGTGGTTGCAGTGAGTGAGACAGGAGGAGTGCTAAGAGACAGCACTTCGGACATTTAAGAGCTAAGTCAAACCTCTGTCTCTAGTGATACCAGCCATGCATCAGATTATTTTTCTGTTGCTGAAGACAAATGTCTATTAGAAGAAAATGAGATGTGAAGAGAGGCTGGAAAGAAAAATAAGCTGGAATTAAATAAATGCTACTTAACACATTAAAAGGTGGGGATACTTGTGATTTTACAGCTGTTCTCCCTGATTCTTGCCAATCGAGGTATTTCTGTGTTGGAAACATAACTGCTTATGAGCAGTACAATGCAATGAAGTGATTTTTATAGTATACTCACAAACTGAAGAAACAACCAAAAATGTCATGTCCTGATCAAGACCAAAGTATAGCCATAGATGCTGCATCTTCAAGAATGCAAACCTTCTGGGGTATGTTTGGAGGGTGGGGAACTGAGGTGTCCCAGCCTCAGTGGGTGGAGCCTCAGTGGCAGGAGGCAGTAAATTGCTGTCTGGATACAGAGCACTTGCACTTAAATGGGTAAGAGAACAGCCAAGAGCATTCACCTCACAGGCCACGAGGGAGAAGAACCACAATAAAAATAAAGCATATTGAAGGCATTACTGGAAATTGTTTTGCCTATCTTCTCTTGTCTGTTTCCTTTTCTGTGATGTGTTTAATGTATTGAAGGTGTAAGTTCTAGTGTAAGTTCAATAGTTTCTCTTGTGCTTTTGAAATGGAAGCATTGCATCAGTGTTCTTGTTACACACTGCAGAAGGGTGTCAGCTACACTTCTGAAATGCTGCCTTTGGAAAAAAGAAACATCACAATTAAATTTCAGCTCTTTTTGGCAACAGTTTGGGAATACTTGGACTGATACTAACTTGCTGTATAAGTGAAAGCTTTTGGGGAACCTAGCTTTTAAAACACAAACATTTTCTTCTAAAATCTGTGTGTAATGAACAGAAAAAAGGAAAACAGCACTTCTCACTGTAAGTATCAATGATTTAGAACTCATGGAATTTTGAGTCTGTGTAAATTGATACAAAGTAAGTATAAAAAGACCATCTTTTCTACTTTGCTGGCCATTTTGTATGATCCAAGAGATAATTGTGCTTTAGTTACTGGAATACACAGACAGTAGTGCTATTTCAGAATAAAGCTCTATTTTGTTTACTGTTCATGCTTCAGCAAAAGCTGATGCTAGATTTTACAGAAATGAATTCTGTATTAGATATGTCAACTGGCAAGTATTAAAATGCAGAATATTTAATATTCCTTCAGAAGTTTTCACTGGAAACTAGAAAAATCAATAATCTGCAAATCACCTCTGTAACTCTGTAAGAAAAATATTACTTAAATTTAAATATCTGCAATACTTATTAATATACTTACTGTGACATAATACTTAAAGAAACTGTTCTTGTTTCAGGAAATGTTGAATTAATTTTATTTGTGTTCAGTTCTTTGTCATCAGTTCAATATTTCTGTGGCAATGTATTCCTTCATTAAATGTGCTGAAAAAATAGTTTTTGGTATTTATAAAAATAATACTACTTTTCTGTCTGCATTATAGTAAGAAAGGTGGTTAAAATTCTCTTTATTGTTAGTCTTTTAGTTCTTGATGTTCATCTTTTAAATCTTACTGTATTTCAGTTTGCTCCTAAGATTTTTTTCTGCTGTTATCTCTAGACATTCTTGTCATGTTCTGCATGTGTAGGAGAGAAATGTTAATTCAAATTACTGGAAGACAAAGGCTGAGCGAGATGATAATGGCAGAGAGTGTCACAGGTGGAGGTTGATCTCACTCTATTAAAAGCGAGAGAAATAGAACAATTTTAGAGTCAGATGAGGGACCTGTAAAATTCATTGCCAGAAAGTTGCAGAAAGCATTTGTTTTCTTGTACAGTGACAATAACATTCTTAATGAGCTAGGGTTAATCAGAAACTATAGACATTTTCTGAAGCTTACATATTTTCAACCTGTCCTGCAAGTATTTCTGTTATTTCATGTTATTTCATGAGAGTTTGATAAACTTTCATGCAGATACTTTGTCTCTTAGTAAAAAGGACACCATCAGAGAATCATAAAGCAAATAGACTACTATATGCTGTTTTTGAAAGTGGAAATTGTGGGTGTGGGGGTTTGCAGTCCTAGGACTGCTTTTCAAGCATTGTTGTCCAAGTGCCTTACAACTCAGCATTTAGGTTGTGGAGGGCAGATAAGATTGACAGAAACCACCAACAACAGAGATATTTGCCCACTCCCGTGGCCACACTACACTGACCCAGAAGGGTGCCCTTCCCATGTCCCCTGAAAATAATGTGAGGTACAGAACAACTTCAGGGTCCTAGGCATGCCTCCTACTGACTACTGTAAAAATTAACCCTGTCCTGGCTGGAAGCAGGACTCCTAGTGATCTTGGATGAACACCGGAGCTGATTCAAAGAAATGGGGTTCAGAGTTGTCCTTAATGCATGTTTTGCTTATTATCCATAGAGAATAACTTATACCATTATCTTGGTCATCATCATAAAATTCTGTGTGGTGACAAAGACTGTTGTCAAAGCCTTCCTTTCCTAGGTTATCTAAACTTAGGCATGTGTGTATATATTTTCAGAATAAAGGTAAGCAAAAGGGCAATGTTAAACAGAAGCATTTGTTTGAAAATACTGCTGAGAACGTTGCCCTTCCCAGGG